>SCDZ01000117.1:0-171647 GCA_004143845.1 Drosophila lacertosa
TCAACCGGGCGCTGGCCACGGTGGAGACGAACCTGCAATGGGCAGAGCAGCGCTTGGATAAGCTGGTCTACTTTTTGGCAAAGAGGAACGGAGCTGCTGGACTCACGATGGCGTCGGCGCTGCTGATGATGATGTCGACGCTGGTCGGGTTTTTGTTGAAGCTGTAAATTGTGTGGGGAAATAAACGAGCGTGCGAAGCGCAACGCAGCGGGACAAATGCTCTTTTCATGTATGCAATTACTAGGCAAAAAGGTTTGTCCTGGGCTCGCTTTATTGGGCAATAAGTCATGTGGCCGGGCCGGGCCGGGCTATTAGACTGATGGCTGTGGCCGGCAACGGGCCATGCTTGGCTGCGGCTATATAAGCCGGTGGGCGGCTGGAAGCGTTTTCCATTTGCTAGAGTCGCGACTTGAGGGTGACAACAGAATGCTGCGCCACGTGCTACGCCATGAGAACAACCGGATATTCGTGCTGATTCTGCTCTACTGCGTCCTGGTCAGCCTGTTGAAGCTGTGCATGGCCCAGGCGGACAACGCGGCAGCCACCAACGACAACGGTACAAAAATAGCATTTTTACAAATGAGTCCACTTTTTCGCTAAGGCTCGCGATGCTGTTGCTTTTGCAGATATCGGCCACCTCGGGGACGACTGCCAGGTCACGCCCGTCATCCATGTGCTGCAGTATCCGGGCTGTGTGCCCAAGCCTATACCATCGTTTGCCTGTGTGGGACGTTGTGCCAGCTATATACAGGTGAGCTGGCCGGACAACGGAGCAAAACATCAAATCAACTCCCCAAATTTCGCATTTAGGTATCCGGAAGCAAAATCTGGCAAATGGAACGCTCCTGCATGTGCTGTCAGGAGTCTGGCGAACGGGAGGCGGCCGTCTCCTTGTTTTGCCCGAAGGTCAAGCATGGTGAGCGCAAATTTAAGAAGGTCCTGACCAAGGCGCCGCTGGAGTGCATGTGTCGTCCGTGCACCTCCGTCGAGGAATCGGGCATTATACCCCAGGAGATCGCTGGCTACTCGGACGAGGGTCCGCTTAATAATCATTTCCGACGCATTGCATTGCAGTAAAACAAATCACTAGCGTAATATTTTGCACACCATTTTGCACATAGAAATAAATTTAATTGGCGCATTACTTTTAAACTCTTTAAAATATTGCGCGCATCGTTTCAGTTGATAATATAGCTATCTCGTTCGCACATCGCCTACTAGTAGCTGCCAGGTGTTTCGAAGAAATATGGTAGTTGAATGATATGGCAGCTCGGCTGACAGTTCAAAATATTCAATGTCCAATTGGAACAGCTGTTTCTCGTTAAAAAATCATGTTCCAACAATAACCGTTTAAAGCAAGTAAGGTAAATAGTTTATATGGAAATATTTTGCACCTTATACATAAATCAATCAAGAAGTTTTTTATCAAACCTTTTTTAACTGAGCGCAAAATGCTCATAAAAACGCAAAGATGAGCAGGTTAACAAAGTATTAAGACAAACACAAGCAAAACCGCACGTGATCGGTTTTCTTAGAATCAAATTATGCAATTGACTCAAATTATGCAATCTTGATAACCATTTTACGGCACAAGAGTACATCGCACCATGGTCTCAAAATACCCGAGCTATTCATATCGGACACTAACTTACATTTTGTTTGAGCAGCATACCATTTTGAATGTGCAGTAACATCGATAGTACTATCGATTAGTCTATCGATGGGTTAACATGTACATTACATATTTTTAATAACAGATGTTAGTCGAAAAAAAATCTTTGAGCGCAACGTACACGCTTCGGTTGTGTTGAAGGTAGGGCGGATAAGTGTTGTGCGAGTTTAATGGTTTTTTTCGCCAAAAGAAAACCCAATTTCCCCTTTGTGTTCTGTTGCAGTCTTAACATATTTTAGGAATTTTAACAAATCGACGCAATTTCCACTTAAAGAAATGCAGTTCAAGTGATATTTGATTGGTGAAAGAGCTTGCAATCGTCACGCGTGTGTGTTGAAGGCAAAACGAATTTCCGACTACGAATACCCGAAGCAGAGTCAAAGCGAAGCACAGTGCAAAAGGCATTTACAAAAAATTAGCACTTAAAAAGTTAAAACAAAAAAAGCAAAAAAAAAGGAAGCATGAGACGAAGCAACTTCAAATTATTCAAAAAGTGTAAAATTCGATAAAGTGCATTTAAAATGCCAAAAAAGTGAAAATCCAACAACGAATGCGAATGCGAATGCAACAGTAGCGCACAAAGTCGAACATACACATACCCTCACACCCAAACAAACAGACACATACGCATGCATATGGGCTTGTATTGAACCCAGTGTGGCCAAGCAGCGAGCAGAACGTAGGCATACATAAACATCATTAAACAAAACACGCACGCACACATAGACAGCGAGTTGTTATTGTGCTCTCTTACTTGCATATTTCTTTTGTTTTGTTTGGTTTTTGTCATACGCGCCATTTCGTTTATGTTATTGTTGTTGTGTCTGAGTCGCGCGCGTTGGGCAAGGACGACAACGACGCCATCTATTGGAGCAAATCGGCGCCAACCAATCATTTGACAGCCGCAAGGCGCAACGATTAACTGTCAACAGTGTGTGGGGGACGGACGAAAAGAAGGAAGGTGGCTCAGCTAGCGTTACAACAGCTGTAAAAAGCTGACTGAACGGAACAGGACGGTACGGCTCGGGACGGAACACCTTAACCATGGACACATTTCGCAAGTGGCTAAACAAACCGAAGGTGCGTATACAATAAAAAAATAGTGAAAACATACTTGATAACCTAATTTGCATACGTGTGTGCTCACACACACAGCCCTGCAGTTCTATAATTATGATAATAGTTGGGGCACCTTTACTTTGTGTCTGTGTCTGCTTATCATTTAAAAGTATATGTATTACAAAAAGAAAAGGAGAATAACACAATGGAGCAGACCTGTAATTAATTAAGAGCAAACCGCGAATGGTGTCAGGCAGCAAACGCTGACAAAAGCGGCGCAGCGATTGTGTGCGTTTGTGACGTCATCGCGACGTTGTTTTGGCCCTGGTCATGCATATATTGTATATATAGTACACTATATACTTATATATAAATATATGTGTAAGTGTTCATTTTAGTGCTGCCTGTGTCTTGTTCGTTGACTTCGCTCTCTCGCTCTTACAAACGACAAACTGCGTTTTAACCGCAATTTTTTATTTTCCTCATTCGTAGTTAGCTTTTGTAATTGCGCTGGCACTGGGGCTTGCATGATTAATTCGCTGACGTTGGCAGCACTTGGAAAACAGCTAGCACAATAGCAACAACAGCAGCATTTACCAACACTAGCGCACAATCAGTGTTACATTAACATGTACAAACTGCATGCGTTACCCACACTATACAAATTGGCAACATGTGCGGAACAGAGCACTTGATACACAATACAAGCAAACAAAAACAACAACAACAAAAAACCAACACAGCAAAAACAGCAGCCGTCCGTTCTCTGTTCGTGTTGTAAATTACGAACTACGAAAAATAAATTTAATTCTGTTCTTGATTTTAATAAAGGCTTGTATATATGTATATACATACGTGTGCATGTATTTAATACGTTTATATATATAAAATTGTCTGAGACGACTTTGAAACTGGCAGCGTTTACTGGGAATTTTGTAGTTGTTGTTTTGCACGGCTTATTTCAATGAAAATAAAAAAAACCTGGAATTTCCATTAAAACTCTTTTGATTAGCATAATTGTTCCGCAAATTGAATCGTAAACACTTATATGAAAACCAACTGTATATCGATATTGCATTTTCGTATATGTATATATCAAAACATTTAGTTTTGGTTATTTTTAGCCAAAAACATCACTCAAAACGAAAATATATCCAATAGGAATTCATTGAATTCTAAATTTAGGTGTTTAAAAAAAATCGAATGGCGCTCACACGGACGAACGATGCCTGGAAATGTAAAATATCCCGCTGAGAGCTTGCTCTGTTTGGATGGGGATTGTTTCAAAAATACATTTCCCCAACTCTCGCTCGTTCGCTCTGTTTAAGTGTTAGTGTCTCTTTCTCTCTTTGTCTTCCCCTTGGCTGCTCTCAAATGCAATCGAACGTCAATCCATCAATCCGCTTGACGTTTTGATTGCCCTGCTCTCCGTTTTGATTGCCCCGCTCTCCGTTTAGTTTTTGATGTGAACAAACTGTGTAAAAACACGTATGGCAAATGCAACGTATATCAAATGAAATTAGAAACAATTTACACGCAAAAACCCAATAAAAAAGTCGGAGGTGTTTGTGTTTTTGACCTCGGCAACTGGAGGTCAGTGTCGGGATTTTAATATCATGCAATAAACATAATAACATTAAACAATGGCAATCGTTTTGGCCCTTTGTAATTTATAAATGTTTTTATGTATGTAGAGAATGAAACAAACATATTTCCACAAATAAGAATTGTTGAAACAGGCGTTTTACTGTACTTGGAAGTAAAGTAACCAATACAGATTAGATAAGGTTTAAAATTGGTTCAATTGAATCATTTGATTACAGGCGATGTCATATCAATATATCCGCATAAGGCCCCTTATATAAAAGTACAGTAAAACCTGTCAATAAAGCTCGAACTCTAATATTGAATAGCTATGAAAAATGAAATGAAATTAAGTACACATACAAACCTATTTTGTTATCTAACGGCATTATACGGTCAACATATATGGTAATACCCACAATTTGGGCCTAATAATAAATTAATATGAAACACTGGCAACAACATGCATATACAGCATTTTAGTGCAGCCAAGCATAAACTCGCATCGATTTGGGTGCTTCCCATTTCCCCAATAATCATTTTCCTGCTGCTTTACCCAATTTATATAGCCGTTTTAATAGTGCAATTTACATTTGCGTTTAATTGAAAATTTCTACGCTCACTGCACTGCAATGCGATGCAATAAATTCATTAAATTTTTATACATAAGCCACTGGAAATCCACAAACACACACATATGTATATTCATATGCACACACTTTGCTGTCTTGTTTTTTGCTCAGCAAATATTATAATAAAAATAAAATAAAGCAGTTTTTCGAGTTGCTTCACTTTCCGGTTGCTTCGTTAGTGTTGGTACTGTTGTTATTGCAATTTCTTTTTAAGCTTTGCTTGTCTTTCTGTGCTGTTCATTAACACACTTCTTTGTTTGCCTGCACTTGCCTTGCAAACCTCATAAATAACGTTACGTTTTTCAACACCAAAGGAAAAGACAACAAGGCAGACAGGCAGGCCAGCAAGTAAATGAATGAAATAGAAAATGCAGTATGGCTTTTTTTTGTTGTAGCTGCTAGTTAGTCTAGCAGCGTCTTCTTTTTCACATTTTCTTTCATTGACTGCACATGTGTAATCCGTCAGTTGCTTCCTGGTGCTTCATTATTGTTGTTCTTCTTGGTTGTTGTTGTGACTGTGTGGCAACTTTCTTTTGTTTTGCTTTTGTCTTGCGAATCTGTGCCCAGCCACAGCTTAATAACTCAAGGCAAGTGTGACCAAAGTATGTTTTCTTATATACACACACACACTTCATACACTAATGGTCAAAATACTAAGTACGTCACCATAACATAGCTTCCTCTTAATATCATATTAATATTATTTTTAATTGTTTTACTTTACTAACGGTTTTTCCAATTCTTTTTGAAATTTATAACTTGGTTAGTTTTATTTTTATATATTTAGATCATAATTAATCAGTAGCATATTAAGTTAAAGTAACTATTTTCTAAAGCTGAAATAATTTATGAGGCCACACTTATTATTTTGACCATGACTGTATGCATTGCACTCAAAGCATTGTCTTTGTTTTATTGTCGTTAAGTTGCCAGATTTCTTTTAAGCGGCACAGATTCAAATGACATTTTCACGTTGTGGCAACGCCGCTTTAAAAAATAAATCGACAATAGGCCAGCCCCAAATTCATTCATGGCATGCAACTGTTCGTTAAAATTTGCATAAAAACAAAATACAGCCAAAAATAAATCCAGTAAAAGCGCAACGAAACTCAGCATCCACTGAAACAATGGCAGTCCACAAACATGGCTAAGGGGGCAGCGTCATCTGTTTGGTGTTGTAATTGATTATCAAATGAGGACACAATCATGAATACACCACCTACATTTGTAATACTCGGGTATATGCAATAATGCAAGCAATATAAAATACTCAAGATCAGGCCTTAATAAGCACATTATTGTTATTTAGTTTCTTGATAAATATTGCTTTTATTGAATCAATCTACACATTTGTTCATATGCAAATAATTACAGGTGTGCCTGGTACACGTGTCTTATATTTTTTTATCTAACAATTTTCATGTAACTTGCTTAGAATTTCCGTGTTTATATACAATAATAGAACTTGATTCGATGTGCCTACCGCCAATCTGCCCGCTCAACGCCTGCTACCTGTTCATATAATTATGATACATGGCATGCGAATAAACACAATTTGCAATTTAATTCAGTCCTCTATTTTTACACATTTATTTTAGAGGTGTCTCTTTGTGTTCGTCTCATTATACGCTTTTGTTTTATATGCTATTTTAAAGGCATTTGAATTGTTCTCGGGTGTTTTGCGTGTCTTTAACAATAGTGCGTCATTAACTCGTTTCAAGTTGGCATTGAATTACTTTATTGCTAGTCAGCGAAAAAAAAACGAACGAGTTATAAAAAGTGAAATCTGGCTACAATCACTTTTAATAGGGTATTGTAAAGTAGGCAGAAAATCTTTATATCTCTTGATTCGGTTTTAACAAGTTTCTTCGTTTTAAACTAGATTGTAATTCTTACAAATCGGATTGCAACCAGCTCTAAAAACCAAATGGGGGCTATGCAAAAAGGTCTTTACCTAAAATAAAGAGCAGAACTTTATATATAATTTAGCAAGTGCATTAACCATTCGGCATTCTATATACAAGTTTTGCTTCCGTTTATTGCGATTAAAATGTATGTATAGTTTATTTTCAATTTCTGACTGCCTTTAAGCTAGATTTTAATCCGCAACCTTCTGCTTGGAAGTTCGACGCTCGGAAAACTATGCCACAAAGGCTCATCCATGTAATTTAAGTTTCTTTTACAATTTTGCAATTTAAATTTGGTTTTCTTTGCATTCGGAGTATGTTGCAAGGGTAAAGCACTTAAGTGCGCCCCATCAGCACAATGCGTCCATTAACACAGTAAACTCTGCCTGCTGCGATTATGGCCCTGTTGTGTAAAAAACATGAACTGGCAAAATGGCAACAAATACAATAAGAAACTATAAAGAAAAATAAAATAAAGAAGAAAAAAGCATTTAACAGTCATTTTTGACATAAATCTGTGGTCCAAAGAAAGCCATAAGGGAAAGAGGCAGCAATAGAGAGGAGGAAAGCGATAACTGTTGCAAGTAACTGACTTGGCGGTTGCAATGGCCAATGGAGGTCGCACCACGTCGTCTGCAGACACCTGAGCGACTGACTGCCTTTTGAAAATTCATTTCGTAACGCTTTCTTAACCCTCTAAAAAATAAATACGAGAAAATTGTACATAGCAACCACAACCACAATGCGTCTACCTCGCGTTGAGGAAGTGAATAAAGTAAAATACTTAGCACCAGTGGCAAAGTACAGTTTGCTAATTATGTTGTTAACATTGCTAATGGTAATGCTACGACTACTTTAACTATGCACACTTTATCTCATAAATGCACTTCACAAAAAGTTTGATGAAATTAACAATAACTAATATAAAATTCTTAAGACAATAAATTGTTTGCTATATAATTTCACAAATTCTAAAACATTAGACAAATATGGTAATTAAAAAATGGTGCACGCGCACTTGTTTTTCCCACAGTGTAGACTATGTACTCATAATAATCTTCTACAAATGCGCTTTATGAATGAGTGCGATGCGCATACGCACCGTTAAACATAGCAGACTGCAGCTGCGTATGTGTGTGTGTGTGGAGTGTTTGTGTGTGTAATTGGTGTCGTCAAGTGAATGGCGGACGCGGCCTGTTGCGCGTGCCCAAAGCAACAACAACAAACACAAGAGCAGCCAGCCAAGTAAAGCAACAACAACAACAACCTGTTTTCCGTTGGCTCATAAAATTTGGGCCATATTGACATGTGCCACTGTTGACGCCGTCGTCTGTTAACAACTTTTGCTCAGCGCTCTCGTCGCTGTAGTTAGCCCCGTTTTCTTGCTTCTAGCAAAGGCCAGAAAATGCTTTATGAATATTACGACATACTTTGGTCGGGCAAACCAAACATTCACGAATTTGATTCAGTCTACTCGTGAGTATATCAACGGCATTCAGCATTCATGCCTTGCACTTGGATATCATTTAATTTAAATCGTTGATCTGTGCTTATCCCAAATGATTTGCACGTGACTTTTTCTTCGAAATGAATTTCGCATGCGGCTTAACTATTTTATTTGTTGTTGTTCGACTGAATTAAACTGTTTGCCTAATACACTTCCACTTGAATACTCGGAATTAATCAGCAAAATGTAGTGCATCAGCAGAGATGGCATATTTGAGCTCGTAAATTATGATAGATATTTTCTTGATTAGTTAATGCCTTGTCTAACTGTTCTGAAAAGTCTTTAGACTCTTTCACTTTACTATTTGTCGAATTAAAGCTCTATACTATATTACTCTCAAAGTATCTATGATCTTTAGAGTATTCGACTGTCGGTATACCTCAGATTACTCATTTTTTGGAAAGAATTCTCCCATAGTTGAAATGATTTTGCTCGGCAAGATGTACCAAGTAAAAATATTCCTTTGGGAACTATTAAAATGAATAAGCACAATTTGTTAATAATGAACACACCTACATACAGATTAAAAGAATACGTGTGTGCGTGTATGTGTTTAGTGCGCCCTTTGTGACGCATGCGACCCAAGCAGCAAAAAACACAAGTGATAACACTGAAAATTGATAATTTGAGATGAGCAAATATTGAGTGAATGAAATCAGACTCGCTGAACTAGCTAGTTGAACATTTTGGAAAATGTAGTGCCCATATACACTTGCAAAGTACTAAATTAACAGAGTGTGAATGTTTAATCTGTAATTTACGAGCTGCGATTAACGAGTAAAAATATGAAACTAAGAGAGCCTTGGCTGTTAATTGGCCTGGCATTTTTCAGCTGCGATGTGTTGGCATAATCTACATAAATCTCGTATATAATGCGATAATGCAAGGTACGAAAGTTGTCCAGCCGATTGGAGATTGTTAGCTTATTGCTGTTAAATAACTTTTCATGACATTTTCATGAGTTTACGCCAGACGGGCAATAGTGAGAGTCATAACTGTGAGCTCGAGCTGGCAATATTATGTATATTAAAACCAAAAAGTGAGAGGGGAAAAATAAAGAAAACTTACAGAAATTTGTAGTTTTTTCACGATTATTTTATAAATTAAAGTTAAGTATTTTAATACATAAAAGGGTATACAATTTATATAATTTTTGATTTCAACAACTGGGAAATGTAATGATTAGGTTGACCACCACGTCTATATGGTACATAGAGTAAAGTAAAATCACAAAATTTGATTTCAAAACTAATACCTATCAGCTTTTGAAGTTACCGTGTTTATTATCAATAAACTTAATAGCTTATCAGCCCTGTTATCACGACGCGTTTCGCTCAGACAGCTGTCTGGTTTCGACCATTGATGGATCTTTTTTTTTGTATGGGATCTAATTGGGCGCTGTCAGCGATATGCGAGTGCAATCAGAAAGCGTTACAATTTAACACACACACAAACATACATACACGTACAGTAAAAGCGCCTGCAGGTGGTTTGCGCCAATATGTCAATTATTACGTTTACGGCTTACGTTTTATTTTTACTTGATGCGCGCTGACAGCAACATTTTCCAAACCAAAAAATAAATATATGTATGTGTGTATATATTTATATTTATAGCCAAACAGACCGCTGACCATGTGCAATGAGAAAAGTAAAAGCGGTGAAATTTTCCCATTCACATCGAATCGATCTCGTCGCATCGCCGTCGTCGACGTCGTTGTCGTCTGCATTGCGAGCAGTGCAATGCACTGGCCAGCAGCCAATCTCCCACTTTCGAATGTGTTGCCGCCGCAGTGAAGCACTCGCATATTACCTAATCCCCACACCACACAGCCTGAGCCTGAGCTAGGCGCCCGCGAACGCCCTACAAAGCAGAGAGGAGCGCAGCGCGCTGACTGCTTATCAATAGCTTAAAGCAGCCATTGCATAAGACCACGAAGCCGCACACTGCCCGGCATATCAATGAGCTGCGAAAGCGTACAGACAGTGTGGTGCAAGAGGGTGGAAAGCGGTGGTGTGAAACTGGAACTGCTGCGCGTGTCGCGGGCAGAGCGCATAAGGCTACGCCCCCACAACGCAACCATCAGCTGACTGAACTGACTTAACTGAGAACGGCTCTGGTTATTCAATTAGCGCCGCGTCACTTCCGAGTGCGAACAACGCATATCGAATGATTAAACGCTTTGTCCGAGTGTATCTTGCACTCTAACCTCCGGCCAGCCTACGTGAGCCAAAATAAAGCAAAACAAAATAAGCGAAACAGCAAATAAGCAAAAAAAAAGTGAAAGTGATTGCGGTTTATCATCTTTGTCATCATCAATGGGCAATACCAGTGGCGCCTATATGCACAAGCGATCCGTGGGTGTAGCTCTTGAGCTGGGTTTGTTTTAAAATTGCAAAATTATCTTAAATTCGACGTGCTTAAAAAGTCTTCTTATAAGTAGGTCAGATTAGGAAATGGTTGCTGAAACAGGTATAAGAAATAATTTCGAGATGAGCAAAGGAAACTTGAGAAAACTTATTAAAATTATTAAAAAAATTACCATATTACCAGTCTTTATTGGTATGCATATAAGATAAAAAGCAAAAGAATGTATTCTGTTAAATATAATATATATAAAGAAAATTCCATATCACTCAATAGTCTTAAGACACTGATTATGTAGGTATTTATAAAAAAAATGCAATACTTTTAATCGAAGGAAAAAAGTTTCTTCGGCTGCCAACGATTAAATATTTTTGATAGCAACAAACAGCAGTTTCAGCTATATCAGCGCGTCTTTATAAACAAGAGTAAATAAGTATATTTTATTTTATGTGGACATTTTTCATTCAATGATTGTATATATTTATAATGTGCTCTGTAAGTCAAGTATTGTATATATGCTAAAAAATGAGTAACACCTTTTTTTCGACTTAATCATGATTTCTGTTTCTATAAATGGCATGCCTTTGATCATAAGTTTTTTTTATGTGAGTCCCAAATTGTCGGCTGGTAAAATTTTAGTGTTCTAGAAAATTTTAATATTTATATTATTGGATGTATCATTTCAAACACTCTTTTCGAATGTTTGTGAAATAATACGCTGATTAAATTGAAATAAAATAAACAAATGATATAAGAATAATAATGATGATGGCATTGTTACGTAGCCGTGATTCATGAATATGTAATCGGGTCAGCCCAGTTGTTATCGACCTAAACGGGCTGCTGGCCGTCGTCTCGTCTATTATTATCCAATTTATTGGACTGGCTTTTGTTGCCAGTGTTTGTTTGCCAGTTTGCTAGTTTGTTAGCCGGTTGTCTCTTTTTCCGCATTTGTTTGTTTATTTAGCACTCATATCTCTCCCTTTTTCTCTCTGTCTTTCTTTCTATCTCTTGCATGCATTTACATGTGTTTGGAAATGTATGCAAATGTTGCGTTTTATATGTTAACAAATTGTATAAATTATGACATAATAAAATGTTTGATTTTTGCCAGTTTTGTTCAGTGTTAAGCGGGTGCGTTGTCACCTTATTAACAAAACTTCGACAGATAGAACCTGAATCGAGGCGTCTATATAATGCGAGAGGGTTGACTTCCGTTTTGTCGGAATCGGCAATTTATGCTTTCAGAATATTAAAGGAAATTATTTAAATTTTCATTTATTGTCATTGTTTTTGCACTGTGAGTTGAACGCACTCGCAATTCCCGGGCAATGCATTGCAAATTGCCCGGAAATAAAAGTTAAGGAAATAAACGTTTTTTGTTTTTTGGCCAGATCAATAAAAACGTTAAAACATGATAATATTTGTTAAAATAATGCGTTTTTACCATTTGGCTGTACGTGTTACTTTTTTACTGTTACTACTAATTTTACACCACATTGTCTTTTATTGTGCTTTCTTTTATAGTCCCTTTGTTTACAATCAGAATGAATGAGTGTGAACATTGTCCGTCTATAAATGAGACTTGGAAAATGTGAATCGGTTGCTTTGTTAATCTTTTTCAGTAGCTTCCCATGATTAAGTGTCTACATACATATATGTTTGCATATGTAGATTATCATTTATTTATATAATTAATTTGACCATGACTCACTTTTTGCTGCTTCATTAAATCGCGCTCATTTTCCTCGGTGAACTGTTCCCCAATTATCGACACCATTGCCGATGGCGACAATTTCACAATCTTTTTACAGTCAATTTGAATTCGTGCATTGCCTGTTTATCAGAAGTGAAAATAAATATTTGATTATATATATATATACATTTGTATATATACATGTATATATTTTTAATTCAATTTGAGTTGTGCTTGCGTGACATTTAATGCCGTTAAAGCTAATTGTAAAGCTACTTTTATTCCTGCGAAGCTCTCATTGAGTGCAATCGCAATTACAAGCAATTATTTACACGGATCTGGCACTTCGTATAATGTTGTCAAATGATATGGCTATATTCATTACATGTTCCATTGAAACATACTAAGTTTTTTTTATTGTTTCTAATTTTATTTGTTCAAGGTATCAAATAAATATAATTAGCTTAACGAAAAAAATAGTAATTTTCTTTACAAACCACATTTCAAATAAATGATTATAATAAATAATATTCTGGCGAATTAATGAGCTCGTTTTTTTGGCTAAAAGCATTAAAAAAATTTCTTGAAAATTTTCGTATTTCTAATTTTCTAGTAAACTGAATTTTTTAATATTTCAAATGTATTTTGAGGCAACGACTTTTCACTCACTTTTGATTGTGAGTCAACTTTAAAATGTATTGTATTGCTTCTTTTCCCTATAATTTGCGTCGCACTTTATTTGTTTTTTGTTTATTTTCGAAATTGCTATGGTGAACAACATAAATAGTAAAAATGTACAAAGGTAAAGCCACAAATTATCTCTGTTTGCCTTATGCCGAGTGCTGTGTGGCGATTTCATTTGAGCTGTTTACTAAATTTGAAGCTTTTTGTTTTGCTCGGAATGTCGATTATAATGGGAAGCTTATGTTTATATGAGTCTGTAGTACAGTTGCTGATAGCTGAATGGAATTATCAGGAACGTGGGCCAGACTAGAACAGCTGTTAGTTGTTTGATAATTTTCACACCGTTTATTATTCTATTAAATTTGACACTTTTCTAGTTATAAATTGCCCAGCAATTAAACCCAATTGATACATCAATAGAAGTATGGAAATGTCAAATACACACAAACCTTCCGCTCACTTTTCCCGCTGTGCAAATTGCCAATTAACCGATTTGGGGCAGGTGCCGCCCAGGGAAGAGTAATGTAAAAGGCCACACTGCGCTGTTATACAATCGTTCAGATATTATAATTTATATATGTATATTTATCTATATATACATTTGCACTCATGCTTATAAGGTCATGTTGCGGGGTTAACATTGGGTCTCAACCTCATACACAATCGTATTCGCAATCATATTCGCATTCTTTTTGTTGTGTGTAATCAAGGCTTTCAATTGCTAACATTTTCTTATATTACGTGTGTTCTTTTTTTTTTTTTTGCCAATTGATAAACTGATTGAGTGCCAGAAAAGATGCGACCTCACAGCGTGTATTCAATGTCAAGTGCGTCCATAGATAGACAACACTCGCAGGGAGGGAAGCTTGGGTGTTGCAGTCGGCATGGCGCCATTGCATGACGCTTGTCATGAGTGCAATGAGTGTTTTATACTGCTCGTATGAGTACACTTTCATTTGCAGCTGCAGTCGAGGCCAAACGTTGCCTGTCTCGTGCATGCCTTCGTTCTCGTCCTCGTCCTCGTTCCGGGCGGCCCAAGGACCAATGCTTGCCATTTGCCTGTCGTCAGCCGCCTGTTGCTGTCCATTTGGTGGCGGCGAGGTCATTTTGTGCTGTGACGTCAGACTCGGTGTCCTTAACAACCGCTGTTGCCTGCAAAATAATTAACTAACGTTTTGGCATTCAGGGTTTTACTCGGTTTACGTTGAAACTTGAACCACAGAGCCGCAGCCGACAAACTTTCAAACACATACGCTTTTCATATTTTTACCATAATTGTGACTGTGTGTGTGTGTGTGGCGTGTGTGTTGAGTGCTTTTTATCAGCAACATTCGATTCGCGTACTCACATTTAATATATTGTTATTGCATTTTTGTTTCTTTTGTTGGTATTGCGATAAGCAACAATCAAACAGTTGAAGCAATAATTCAAATATTCGGAGCTATAGTTTCAAAATTATGCATAAACGAATTGGGAAAAAATATAAAAAAGCATACATATAAATCGGTTATGCGGGGCAGTCCTCCATTTAGAGTAACATTAAGAATAATTTTGATATCACCACTATAAAGTTAAATTTACTTTCCCGCTTAACTCTAAAAAAACAAATTTGTAGATTGCAGTTTGCCAAACGCATTCTAAAGCTGCGTTCCTTTTTAATTCTTTTTATTTAATTGCATAAACTTCTCTTGTTTTCTTTTATATAGTTTTCTTTTGTACTAAGTGAATAAAGAACATTCATTTATTTATAGATTAAAACATAAACTTCAGGGAAAACAGCTGTTTAAACTGAACTAAAATTAAACCAGCGTTGGGGTCATTATTTTGATTGCTTAATAATTGCTTATTAACAAACAAAACATGTAAGGCAAATGGAAAAAAATTAACTGTTTGGTTTTAAACAAAGTCACCATTCCCTTAGATACAAGGAAATAATTCTTGCCTAAAAATTACAACTTTTTATAATTCATGCACAACGCATAATAAATAAAACGTTGTTTTATGAAGTGGCACATTAATATTTTATCATTACATTTACTACATAAATTAATGGGGAGTGCATATTAATTTTCTCAACACCGAAACTTTTAAACCCTATGAAGGTATTTTAGGGTAATCCAATCTATGTATTTAAACTGTGAGTTTTCAATACCTTTTATATAATGTTTATTGATGAACATATTATTTGTAAAGCACCAAGAGCCCAGCTTCATAGCGTATTCGCTTATTTATGTTATATCTGATATATCCTTGACGGCGCCTTAACCGGCATAAGCTGTCCCTAACGATAATTTACTTGCCCGAAACGCACTTGGAATATTTAATTACGCATTGACTTGTTGCTGCTTGTGCCTTGCGGCTGGCTGCTTTTAATTACAATGGAGATTTGTGCATTAAGTTTAATGTAACTTAAGTGTAAATAATTAATTAATTATGGACTTGCTGTTGGCCTCAAGGCCGCCGGTCGTTGGCACCGCCTAAAAAGCGGTCAATAAATATGAATCAGCTTGCAAAAATAAACGAAAGTCTTTTCTGGTGTAGATTCTTTATCAATCAACTTAATTGATTACCAACTTGTGTTTCAGCCAAGTAGTTTTTTTTATTTTTATTTTGACTTTTTCTTTAAGCTTTTGGTAGAGTCGCAGTTTGATAAAGTTATTGCGTAGTGTCGCAATGCCACGTCTCTGAGGCTTAAGTAAATGGCCATAATAAATCTGGCGCTAAGCAACAAATGTTCGATCAACTGCGATGTCGTCTTTTTTTGACCAAAACCAGCTACAGAAACAAATCAATGTGCTTTAGTTGAGAGTGGTCGAACTGAAAAATACCCTATATACAGTTTAAAACTGACGAATAAAATATGTTATAGAATTTGAATGTGTTTTCATAACAATTTCGTGTGTGGTTATTGAAGATATTTCAAATAAATAATATATTTACTCTATGTTATTATTCCAAATACCCCATTCGCTCAATTTCAGAGGAATTGAGAATACAGCAGAGAATGAAAGAGAGAGAGAGAGAGAAGAGCGCAAGCGGGTGTGAGAACGTGTGGCGGCAGTCATTGAACTATTTACTCACGGCCTTGCATACATAAATACCTAGACATAATGCTTGTACCTAAGACATGGCCGAATAGAATTGAGCTGAGAGCCGAGAGGCTCAAAACACACGCAAACACAATCTGTGTGTGTGTGTGCGTGTGTGTTTGCTGCTGTTTTTTTTTTTGCGCTTATTGCACGTTTAATTGTTGTGTAAACAAATGGAATTGCCACATGTTGTAGCAACAACGTCAACGGCAACGTAGGCACTGCTGTTGCCGCTGGCATCGGCATTGAGTTTTGCTTTGCTTTCAGTTCAAATTTTTACTTTATGTTTATGATTTTTGTTTGAGGTAACTTCATTTTTTTTTCATTTTATACGTTTTCATAC
This sequence comes from Drosophila lacertosa, assembly GCA_004143845.1. Lineage (NCBI taxonomy): Eukaryota > Metazoa > Arthropoda > Insecta > Diptera > Drosophilidae > Drosophila > Drosophila lacertosa. The sequence goes on from SCDZ01000117.1 coordinate 16,542, forward strand.
TTATTCATCATTTATCGATTCACCCGTGATTCACGGTTTTTTTGTTTTGGCCATTCGCATGGCGTTCACTGGAAAACTAACTAGAGACGTGGTAATTAAACTATCTGGCTCACTGTTGTTGCTGTTGTTGTTTGTTGCAGCAATTTCCCTTAAAAGCATTTTGGCTTGGTTTTTACGCAAAACTTTTGCAATTGCTTTAGCCTCGCCCTTCGCCCCTTGCCCCCTCCGCGTTAGCCAGGGCCAGCTTGGCCTCTTGGCGCGCTGCTCTCCTCTTGACTGGGCTTGTCGAACTGCGCAGTTAGCGGAGTCAACGGCAAAGTCAACGCTTTTGACGTGTTTGCCTTTATAATAAACACATTTCGTGTTTCCTTCCACCGCATTTAGCTTTAGCCGCTTTTTATTTCATATTTAAACAGATCACAAATGCATAAATAAAGCAAAATAAAGAGCGAGAAAAAAGCAGAACGACAAAAATTAAACAAGTTCAGCTGCCGTTAACTTGATAGCTAACCAAGAGAAAGAGAAAGAGAGAGAGAGCGATGCATAGAGACAGAGTAGACACTCCCTCTCCAATCTTGTTCAGCTCAAGCGCTTTAGTTGACAACAAACCGTACAATCTTTAATATATTCTAATTAACAAATTCAATTAATATATATTTAAATCAATTTGCAAATTTATTTAATTCAATTTATTGCTGAAACTTTGATTGTTGCGCAATTAAGCATTTGTTTAACGTTTAGTTTTCAAAATATAAAGCCCCTAAGGGCTCTGTCTACCGAAGCTTTAAGATCCATATAATAAATTTGCAATATATTCCACTCCCATATCAAAGTTTTACTTATTTAAGCCATATAATAGTAGGTTAATCTGGATTGGATTCTTGGAAACTAAGTGAAAAAGTTTTTCAAAAGAGTTTCTAGTATAATCAACTATTTTGTAGAACTATCAACTATTTTTAAAGTTAATCAAATCGAACGTGCACTGTACACGTTCACAGTCACAAGTTGCCAATGACAATCACTGCTGAGTAACTCACCTGAGCTGCCCACTCGGCTGTTTGCTCCATTACGTGATGCGGCGCTTGTGAAATATATCTTAATTCGCAACGCAGTTGGCAAATTGTAGAAACGCGTCAGCTAATGACGCGACAGTTTGTGCGGATGAGTCATTTCATGCATCCTGTCCTGATGATAAGCGCCTTATGCAATGCCCTAATTACCTTACTAATCCATCCATTTGCCCTTGCTTTTGGTAGGCTGATGACAAGTCCCTGCTGGCCCGCTTCTATCATGCCGATCGCTCGCTGACCGCCGTGGCCAGCGAGCTCGACAGCTTCGATGGACGCGCCGAGCCGGATCGCTGTACCCGCCTGGTCAGCAGACTGCGCCAGAATCAGGTAAGTACATTTTGTACCATTTATTGCTAGCAGTGTGTTAAACTAAATGGTTTTTTGTTCCAGGATAAAGTGTTGGCCATAACCAACACGATAATGGAGGAGCTTCTGGGCGAAGAACGTGATGCACGCGCCTTTCGAGCCAAATTCCCGGAAGAGGTGCTGCAAGAGAATCTGGCCGGGCAGCTGTGGTTCGGTGCCGAGTGCCTCGCAGCTGGCTCCTCGATTTTGAACCGCGAATCGGAGAGCAAAGAGATGCGACCCTTGGCACAGGCCGTTACCAAAAGTCTTGGAAATGTGCGCGTCCTGCTGCGTGATCAGTGCCTGCGCAACAACGTGCCCAACAGCAAGACGCTGCACCTGGATTTTAACGACTCCACCACCGAGCAGCTTTACGAGAGCCTTAAGATTTTTGACCATCTCTTCGCCGAGTTCGAGCTGAGCTACGTGAGTGCCATGGTTCAAGTGAAGTCGCGCCACGAGTACGAAATGCAACAGTGGATTGGTGTGCTCTTCTCGGAGACGCTGCAGCGCGCCCTGAAGATCGGGCTGCTCGACCAGGACATGGTCGATGCCTTTGATCCGGGCCTTATGTTCTCCATACCACGACTTGCCATTGTCGCGGGCTTGGTTATTTATGCGAAGGGTCCGCTTAATATGGATATGCCGGGCGATGAACTCTCCGAGATGTTTCGTCCGTTCCGCACCATACTTATTAAGATCAGGGACCTGTTGCGCAACCTGAGCAAGCAGGAGCTGTATCAGCTGGAGAAGCTGCTCTGCACCAATGAGGATATCAACACAAAGGTAAGTAATCCCCTTAATGCCAATTGTCGACACTTGCTTATTGGAATTTTGCTGATTTTTCGCAGGTGCCACTGGGATCCAGCAGCATTGAAGCGCCCAGCCCTGAGCACAACAGCAGCAGCAGCAACAACAACAACAGCAATATTAACAATAGCAATAACAACAACAATAACTCCAGCAGCAGCGGCAGTGGCACTGGCAGCGAGAAAACCAACACAACAAACACGCACAAAGCCGTCGAACGTCTGGTCGATCAGCGCAACAATAACAGCAGCAGCTGCAGTGCTACTGCAAGTGCGACCCAGGAAACTGCACGCTCTCCGTCCATGCTGTCGCTATCGGCTGGCAGTACGCCCACAGCCTCGCCAGCGCCCTCGCCCACGCCCTCGCACTCCATAGCGTCCACCTCGTCGGCGGCGACAACATCCACAAATCCGCCAGCCAACTGGAGCGATGATGATGACGACGATGACGAGGACGATGATGGGGCGGACGAGGAGGACGAGTGCGGCATATTGGACAGTGACGATCAGGAATTGAATGATGAAAGCGACAGCGATGTGGAGGAGTATATTGAGGCGCAACTAAAAGCCATTGCGGCAGCTGCGGATTGTGCCTCGGGATATCTGATACCAAACACAAATCTGGGCAATCTGCTGCAGCCACAGCAAGTGCCACTCACGGACAACTTCGTGGCCAGCGAAGACGATGAGTTTGGCAATGGAGACACTGTGGAGCAGCAGCAACAACTAGATTTGTGCCTGCAGCAGCTGCACGAACAACAACCACCGGAGCAGCCAGAGGAGCCCAGCACAAGTGCTGCCATGTTGGCCGCACGACGCACGCTGCAGCGTCTGCGCTTGCCCAGCAGCAGCAGCGAGAACGAGCCAACACCACCCGGTAGTGATCAGCAGACGACAATCAATCCCTCAAATGGTGGACAGCCAACGCGCAGCAACAGCAATCGCCATCGGCACAGTCACCATCATCATCACCATCACCACCATCACCATCATCATCGCCATCAGCCAGCGCAGACGGATCAGCAGCAGCATAGTCACAGCCACAGTCACAATCATCACCAGACGCATCCGCATCGCACAAATCGCAGCGCACGCAAACGTTGCGGCCAGGAGAACTGGGAGTCAGCTGGCGGTGAGCAGCAGCAGCCAACGTTTCAGAGCCCGGCCAGTGCCGAAACCAGCAATGCCTCATCTCTTTCCGACGACGTATCGCTGGCCATGCGCAACACCACGGCTCGTCTTAAGTTCAAGTGAGTATGCACATAGAAGCAGTTGTGGCCCGATGTTAATCAAGTTTTTTTTACTTGCAGGAGCACTGAAAATCTGCTGCATCGCCTGTTTGTTTGCATTGCTGGTGTGGCCGATCAACTGCAGACGAACTTTGCCTCTGATCTGCGCCAGATATTGCGCAGTGTGTTCCTTATTAATATGTCCTCGTCGCAGGAGGAGATTGACATACCAGAAAAGACAAAGGAATCGGAGCTATTCGAGTTTCGTGCCTCCGAAAATGATGTGATACAAGAAAGCGCCGGCTCCAATCAAAGCATTTACTCAGCCGAGGAGGTCAATCCCGAGCTGGACAATGTGTTCAACAATGGCAGCGGTAACGGCAACGGCGGCGGCAACGCAGCTCGCCACTCGGCGGGCGCGGCAATGCAGCGCAACAATACCATTGATCTGGCCAGCGGCAACAGCAGCAGCTCCAACAGCTCGGCCACGTCCACGACTCGTAGCCACGTGGCGCGCAGTCGCAGCTTGGGCGATCAGGAGGCAACCACAAGTAGCACACAGGAGGAACAACGGCAGCAGCAGCAGCTGCAACAACAACAGCATCAGCAGCACCAGGCGCAGATGCAGTTGCAAATGCAGCGGCAACGCAACAATTCTGTAGGCAGCAATTCTCCTTCTAGCGCCTCCTCGAGCAGCTCCAGTTCTGGTCACAATTCGCCCGTAAGCACGCGCAGTGGCAGCCGTCGGCGCTTGCAAAGCAACACATCGTCACTGCCAAACACAGGCACAACAACAGCAACAGCTACGGTGGGCGCAACAACGACAACAATGTCTCCACCAGCTTGGATACCAGATGGCAAGGCGCCGCGCTGCATGTCCTGCCAGACGCCATTCACTGCCTTCCGGCGACGGCATCACTGCCGCAATTGCGGCGGTGTCTTTTGCGGCGTCTGCTCCAACGCATCCGCGCCTCTGCCCAAGTACGGCCTGACGAAGGCGGTGCGCGTCTGTCGCGAGTGCTACGTGCGTGAGGTACGCCAGTCGCGGCCGCAGTCGCAGGCGCCGGCACACAGCCAGGCCAGTCGGCCGCAGGCAGCGAGCGCCTCTTAGGACTGGCCCATGGCGCTGGCGGGCGCCCGGCTCACGACCAACTCCGAGACCAAAAAAGTGCCCATCTGGTGCCGAAACGAGAGAAAAAGCAAACTGTGAATCGCAATCGTTTTTCTAAATTGATTTCGTTTTATTTAAAGAATACGAAAAAGCCCAAAACATTCAGAACTCCCAGAAGTTAACTGCGCACAGTTTCAAGTGCAACCATACTATAGACATATTTATATATCTATCTATATATATATATATATATTTGTATACACTAGCATGTGTATGATCAATATATATATATATATATATATATATTTAAATATGAACCCCTAAATAATATTATTTTTTACAAATAGACCAATTGAGTGTCGTATCCAAACTGTACAATAAAGCTTCGATCTATGTATTATATATACGCACCTATCCAAGTAACTGTATACCATTCGTAAAGCTATAAAATATGTTACTGTAAAGAAAACCTGCTTTCAGCTCATATCACAGATATCAACGCAACATATAGTTTATATATATATACACATTTATTTGTATGTCTGTCAGATTGTCAGATAGCCTGCATTTCAGTAGATCTTTTTCGGTTTTGGGACTGCATTAGAATCGCAATCGGATCGTAGCTTTTAATTGACACTGTTCTGTCATTAGCTAAACACTTTAGAGAACTAGAACATAATGTATATATATTTTTGTAGCATCTGCAGCAAACTGAGCAGAATAATAGACATAAATTCTAGCGAAAATTTGCAAAACATTATTGTGATTTATTGTTATTTATATACCCTGTTCAAACATAAACGAAACAATTAATATTATGCTTACTGTTCAACTATCTGTCCGCTTATATGTCTATAAATCCTATTAACTACACAGGGTATATAAATATGTACAGTCGGAGAAAGCCGGCTTTTGTGGTCTTACTTTATACGAAATCCATTTTATGTTAAATCTTTTTTAAGCTAGCAGGAAATTGATTTCATCCTCTATAAAAAACACAGTTTTACACATAATATACATATATAAATATATTTTTCTGACTTAAAAGAATAAAACCTAATAAAAAATACAATTTAAAAGCTGTAAATTGAGTTTAATAAAAACATATATCATATTTTGCTTAAATCAATAAAAAGAAATTATATTGAATTGGGCGCATTTGGAAAACATTTTTTACATCCAGCCGCTATATTATTAAGGTCGTTTATGTTGTTTAATTTTGAAACGTCAAAGTTAGTTAGCATTTTAATTCTGTTCGATTTGTTTGTTTCGATTTGTTTCCTTAAGCGTGTTTTTTTTGTGCGCACATTTTACGTAAACATTTGTTTTAGCTGGTGCATTAGCTAGATATTTTTACAGTCCGCGTGTACGTCCTTAGAGAACGAAAATGCCGCATCAAAAGTTCAAAAAGAAACTCGCTGCAAGAACCGAATATTCGAATACAATTTTTTTCAAAAATGATTCAATTGAAGATGAAGTAGACGTGGCGCAATTGGATTTGATTAACGATTTGGACGAAGATTTCTTTGGCACATCCTACGAGCTGGTGCAGCGCCTAGTGCCGTTAAACACCTTTGTGGCTGGAAAGATGAAGCGCTACGTGGACATTTTGGCCAGGATCCATGCGCACTACGTGAATGAGGTGGAAGCTTCAAAACAAACGCGTGAGAAAGTGCGAGAGGCTGATAGGAAACTATCACTTGCCCTTGAAACATCGCAAGCTTCGCAAGCTTTAATGGACAAATTACGAGAATCGACGGCCGAAGCTTGGCGTACGGCTGATGCCGCGCAATACCGTGAAGGCCTGCATCAGAATCAAGTGGACCCCATGATCAAGGATACTAATTCGAAGGCAACCGATCTGAATGACAGTCAGAATCCGTAAGTTAGATACAGAAATACTTCAAAAAAGAGGAATAAGTTCTATCTCCCTATATGTATATCTAATTGTCTTGCATTCAATATTTCAGCAAAGATGCATTTTTGCGTAGAGTTGTCTTTCGAGAACGCGATCGCTTGGCCAGAGAGCTAAAGGAATACCAAAAGCGAATGGAAATTAATCGGCTCTACGCGTTTTCCCTCGAGTCTATTGTCGAAGAACAGCGAGAAACATTAAAAAATCAGCAAACACGCATTACACACATGGAAACGGATTTATTCAACATGGAGCATAAGTGTCGCCTTAATGTGGAGCATTTGGAGGCAAAAGTCATTGCCCAGCGCAAGCAATTAAATCATCTGCACCAAGTGAAATTAGATCTAAACGTGACGGAGAAAAAACTGCATGAGGCATTGGCCCACAGCGATATTCTAAAGCAGACAATCGACCGGCTATCAAGCGATAATCGCATCCAATTACTAAACCTACGTCGTGTCTCCGATGACAACAGTCAGCACAAAGAATTACTTAAAAATGTGGAAACTGCACGAAAAAGTGTGATGCATGAAAACGACGCATTGGCGCGGGAAATTCAACGGAATAGCATAGCTATGAAAAAGAGAGCTCGTCTGTACGCACTGCTCGATCGTCGATTCGATCAGCTGTCGAAGAAAAATGCTGAGCTCGCTGACCGCGAAATGCACCTCAAGTAAGTGTTGGTTTATATACAGACTGGTCACTCCGTATATCAAACAGTTAATGAATCAGTCACCTTATCAGTCTCATCCAGTCCGTCATTTAGACGACTCGATCAGTCAACTTATCGGCCAGACCCTCGCCTTGTCAATAACTCTTTATACCTGCTTTCAGTAATAAAGTGACGGTGCTCGAAAAGAAACTTGAAATTGCCGCCGCTCATCATGCTGATACGATTCGCCAGAAGGAGGAGACTGAACGCAGCCGGAAAAAGCTTATTGTGGAGCTGGCGACCCAGAATGATACCTCGGCTGCCTTGCGGTTTGATCTGGTTATACAGCGCAATCGTACGCAGGATGTTCAACTTGATCTGACTCGTGCCCACAAATCGTTGGACGATAATGTAATATTGATTCGGAAGGTGACACGAGAGAAAAACGATCAGCAAGCGGAAATAACCGAGCTTAACAAAACAGTGGAATCATTAGAACGTAAGTGAAATTAACAAACAGACAGATACACACACAACAAACACAGTCTAATGTGGTTAATGCTTTAGGAAAAGTGGACAGAAGAACGGATAAGATAAAGTCAATGCAGGATAAGATGAATCAGAGACATCTTGAATATCTGAACATCAAGAAACAAATGGGAGTTTTGCATGGCGCCAAGACAATGCTGGAGAAGAGCTTGGTTATGTGCAAATGTGACCGGCATAGACTGGAGAATAGCAACGGAGAGTTAAGCTTTCAAATCAATCAATTGTGCAGCCAATTGGCCAGCAACGAGAAGGAGATGATCACGCTTCAAAATCGGATCGATCAGCTGGAGAACCTTGTCAAGTACAAGCTGATCGAACTCCATGGCAAGGACCAACAGCTGCGGCGCATGCGCAGTGATTTCACTGAGATGAAGATACACAACGCGAAATTGCAGCACACTATCGAAGATGACAACAGGCGCTTTCAAGAGGCTTTCAAAAACTTAGAAACCGCTAACAAGGAGAAGAGCCTGGTCGGCCAGCAGATAGTGCGCCGCAACAATGAAGTGAGCGCGCTGCGCGAGAAGCTAACTATGATGCAGTTGGCCATCAATAGGGGCACCATGCAGTACAATCAGCGGGTCGAGGACATTCGCCTGCTCAAGACGGAGATAGGAAACCTGCGCATGTCCAACAATTGCATGGAACGCGTCATCACGGACACGTGCCACATGCGCCAGGAGGTCGTGCGGCTGGAGCGTCAGCTGCTACGTGAACGCTTGCACGTAGCCGCGTTCACGGAGGAGATGAAGTACCCATATCGCATACACCGCTGGCGTGTGCTGATCGGCAAGGATCCGTGCCGGTATCAGCTGATACGCAAAGTGCAGCTGCTGCTCAAGCGCAACACAATGCTGGCCATGCAGCGTGGGAACCTGGAACACAAGGTGCAAGACATACAGCGCCTCTACGATAAGCTTAAGCAGCAGCTGCTCCACTTGCCCGATCCCAGTGTCGTCGAGCGTCTATGGCTGCAGCGACGAATCAATCAGCGTCAGAGCCGCAAGTTGCGCGCCATGCAGGCGGAGCTAGCTATCAATGATATCGACATGAAGTCGCGGGATCTCATCATCAAAGAATATCAGCAGGCAATCTCAAAGGATTGCCCGAAAGAGCGGCAACCAAGCAAAATCGTCGATAAACTATTTAATATAATTTCCATTAGGCCAGACGCTGACCAGCTCTTCTACAAAAGCACGTTATTTGGCAGTGAACACAGTTTACGTGGATGTGAGTGATCTGCATTTATTTAATGGATATAAATATGGATATGGATATGGATACATTTGGTGCATCAGCTAGAGCAATGTGCTCACCACTTTGAAGCCGGCGCCCAAAGTGCGCGGCAGCTGCGCCGGAGCCGAGTAGCAATGGGCCTGCATCTGCTCCAAGAGCTGACGTTCCTCGAGTAGTTTCTGCTTGCGTCGTTTCTCCTCCAGCAGTTGGGTCTTGGTCAGCGCCAGACTGCCGCGCAGTTCCTCCAGCTGCAGGACATTAAACCTTTCGCCAGCCTCCCGGGCACTCAGCTCGGCCATGAGCACCTTCAGCTTGCGATCCTTGGCGGATAAACAGGCCTGCAAGCAAAACAAGTATATGACAAACATGTTAACTTTTATTTATTACGAACAGATTATATATTTAAATACTAAAAAAAGGAATACGGGAATATTTGGATTAAGTACGTAGATGTGGAGCTACTCACAGCCCATTTATATATGCAATGTTGGAGTAAGTTTGAAACCACACCCACCTTGACATTGTTGAGTTCCGCCTTCACCTTGTGACTGGGTAGCTTCAGCATGAACTCCTTGAGTGCCGCATACAGTTGTTGCGCCTCATTCAGGGCACGCTCCTGCTCCAGGGCCGCAACGTTCTGGCCGAGCAGCTGTTTGCGCAGAATGTGTATGCGCTCGAGCAGGTCCATTTTCTCCGGGTCCTTGCCGCGCAACAGACGCCAGCGATGCACATTCATGGGCGTCATCATTTCGTCCTGCAGGGCGCGCGCTTTGATGCGCTCCTGGTTCAACAGGCGCTGCATTTGCAGCAGCTCCTGGCGCAGATCGGCGGCACTTTCGCGATCAGCGCGCAGCACGTTGCGTTCCGTGCGCAAGTTCTTGATCTCGACGCCCATTAGCCGCATATCGTCCTGGCACTGGGTGCACTGTCGCTCCGTCTGATCGTAGGCAGTCTGTAGGTTCTCCAAGTTGTGCTGAAGCCGGGCGAACTCCTCGTTGCGCTTTGTGAGCGCAGCACTAATCGCGTTCTTCTCGTTCATTAGGTTGTCCACATCCTTGCGCAGGCGGGCCAGTCGCTGCTCGTCTTCCTGCAGCGACTTGGCATGGCGATCGTTCTCCTTGCGCTTGTCCAGCAGCTCCGCCTTGGTGTGCTGCTGACCGAGCTGTGCGTGCCGCACATCGTTGCGCAGCAGACGCCGCTCCTTCTCCATGCGATCGATTTGTAGCTGCAGCTTGCCTAACTGCCCGTCCCGATAGATGATCTTGCCCTTGAGCGTCTCGATCTGCGCCAGCAGTTGACTCAGTTGCTCTCGCAGCTTCTGGCGATCCTCGTCAGCGGTTTGCAGCGCACGCTGTACACCCTGGCGCTCGTTAGTGACGAGCTCGTGCTGCTGTTGAAACTTGGAGCACTTGGTTTCAAGGTCGCTAATGGTGCGCTTCAGCTCGATCTCGTAGTTTTCCTTGAGGTGAATCTCATCTGTGGATTGTCTTAAACATTACTCTGCGCTTACTTCGATCAATCAACAAGGACACTTACTCTGGAGTGCGTCGACTTTGTCGATCCATTGCTGAATCTCGTCTAGCTTCTTGGCTTTCTCCTTTTTTTGCTTCTTTAAGTCCTCCTGCACTTTTTTCAGCTTCAAATCCATGCTGCTGATGGTGTCCTTTAGCGCGCGGACCTCGTGCTGCGACTCCTGAAACAAGGCGCTGTTCTGCTCGGCGCTCTGATGCTCACCCTGCAGATCCCGCTTGAGCACATCGCGTTCTTTGATCAAGTTCTCATTGTTTTTCTCAAAATGATGCACCACCCGACGCATTGACTCCAGCTCCTTGTCCTGCGTGCCAAGCTGAGTTCTGTAAACCCAATTTGTAAATCCCATATGTAAATAGGGGTATTCCACTTACTTAAGCCGCATGTTCTCTTGCTCCACCTCCTGTTTGGACATGTCGAGGCCGCCATATTTCCTTGCGATGGTCTCCTGCGATTTGGCCAGTTTGGCATTTTCCTGGCGCAGTTTGATGAGCTCATCCTCGCGTACCTTTAGCAGGTTGATGCGCTGATTCAACGCACGCTTGTTTTTGTCCCGCTCCTGCACCGTGTAGTCCAGGTCCACCGTAATCTTGGCCAGCTTGTTGCAGGTGCTGTTGTGCAGCGTATTCAAATGCTCCATGTTCGTCTTCAGCGAGAGTATTTGCAGATTCTGGCGCACCTTGACCTTGGTCAGATGCTCGTTCGTCGTCTTGATGTGGGCTATCTGCTCCAGATACTTGGTCTCCTCGGATTTCATCACGGCCAGCTCCTTGGCGAGTGTATCGCTCTTGCGCTTCAAGTTGCAAGCATCGCTGGAGGTTTCCTGTAGGTGGATATATATTTTATTAGAAAATTATATATGGCTAAAGGATCAATCGACTTATATAAAAACATACATCCAGCAACTTAAGCAGCTCCTTGCCTCGGCCTTCCAGCGCTTGTATGGTGCCCTCCACTTCGGCCGCGTAGGCGCGCTGTATCTGCAGGCGTTTGTTTAGCTCTTTGATTTCGTCGTTGAGGCGTTCGACTTCCTTGCTATCGTCACGCTTGCCCCTCATGGCGCGTCCTTTTTCGTTGAGGTGGGCCACCATCTGCTCTGCGGCATCCAGTTTTTGACGCAAACTCAGTACCTCATCCTGGGCGGACTGCTCGCGTATCTGTGAAGCATCCTTCTGCTTCCAGGCGCCCTCTACAAAAACCATAAATGATATATAAGAGTCGTCATAGAGCCCATAAACTTACCAATTACACCGCGCAGCTGCTCAATTGTTGCCATATCCAATTTGGTTAAGTGCGCCGCATTCTCGAGCCGCCCATCGAGCTCGGCTATTTGCTCGCGCAGCTCCTGCGAGCGACCCTCCTCAAGTCGCAGGTCGCTCTTGTAGCGCGTGCCGCAGATAAGCAGACGCTGCACGTTGTCCGCATTGTTGGGCGTATCCTTCTGACGCAGCGCCTTGGTTGCCTTGAAATTAATTAAAAATTATTATTGACTATTAATTTATGTATGCCCTTGTCTCACCTCGGGTATCTTATCGCTAAGTTCCTTGTAGAAGTCATCATCAAAGTCATCTGGCACTAAAGGCTCCTCCTCAGAGCCTGAAGCCTTAGACATCTTCAGTGATTTAAATCGTATATACTTTTGTTTTTTCTTCACGCAGCTGTGCGTATCGACTAAACCCAAATGGCATGAAAGTTGGCGTCCTGGCAACAAGTTGCCATACCGGCACAAGGAGCCTTAGCAACGCGGCCAATCAACAGGTCAACAGTAATCAAATTGCGGTAGTATTGTTTATTTTCAAAAGTAAATACATACACATATACGTTTATGAATGGCGTGCCATCTCTATGGAATCGCTGAATATGAGGCCTTGAGCCGAATAGTAGCTATTAATAATATCTAAATATCTATAAGATCATTGGCTTAGTTTTAAGTTAGGGCTATTCTAATTAAAATGCGGACCTTAAGACTATTAATTAAACTATTTTGGTAAGATGACATCACAAGAAATGCAATCCTGGTCTGAAACGCAGGCTAAGAACTATGGCCACTCGTCCTCAAAAGGTGCATCATTTATGGTATGGAAGCTGAGACCATTGCCTTCGGGCTTGTGCCAAGATGGCAGCAGCACGGTGCGCCAAAAGGATCTTTAAACACGATGTCTTAATATCAAAGGGCTAAGATGTAATGTAATTTAAATTACCTGCCACGCACGAGGCCCAGAAACAGTTTCCAGTTTTTGTTGGAGCCAAAGTTATAGGGATTAATGTAAATACGTTTCATTTGCAGAAATCGCTTGCGCTCAGCCTCGTTGATATGCGCCTCCACGCTCGTCTCGCCGCGCGTGATTAGCTTGGCGTGCCAAGTGCAAAGGGTGCCCAAGGCAATGACTACAGCCACATTGATAACGGCCATGAACCATAAGATACGTCGACGCGTGGGTGTCGAGTCAGCCGAGTCGGGAACGGGTGTTGGCAAATGGTGTACAGCTGCTGGCAACAGGATATCATCATACTCGTGGGGATGCGTCTGCAACATGGATTTGGTGAGAGTTTGTCAAAGTCATAATTATTTAAAAATCAACTTACGACTGGTATAATATGTCCCGTTAGATTGTATTTCACTGGCTGGCCTTCTAGCGGTTCTAACTCCGTCCAATGTTCGCTGTGATTCAGCCAAAGGTATTTGTGGCCAATCCCCACGCCAGCAACAAGAAGGAACAGGCAACCCAAAGTAGTGTACAGCATATAGAGGAAGAAGTAGCGATGGTTGGCATAACCAACGCAGTTATTAAGCCACGCTAAAATGTGGCTTTTATGATTGAATGTCGAACAGGACAGGGTAGCTCATACTTACGGCAATGATGATCCATTTTTAAAATGCATCGATTGCAGATGGAACAATGATGTGTACGGGGCGGCTTTGGAGTTATGCATTTGGTGCACATGCTGACCGCTTCCACTTGAGAAACGCCTTCTGGCGGCTGGCCAGGAGGCGTAATAACAGCCATAACATAGTGGAAAATTATGTTTAACAGTAGCCAGTTGCCAAAGATGAGCAGCAGTATCGTGGTCAACTGACTTTTAGCCCACCAATAGGGCAGGCCAATCCAATAGGCGATGCTCACAATGGCAGTGGTCAAAATTGTGACGCCCACAACGAAGAACTAAAAATAACAGAAGGCAATAAACAACCAGGACTTTAAGTGGATCGAACGTCATAACGTACTGGGCCTAGGCAGCTTGTGTAGTTGTCCACAATCCAGAAGATTGGCGTCATGCACACATCGGTGGCATAGGTGGAGTTCATGTGCGCATTGAAAGTAAGCGAATGCCAGCAATGTTTCATATAGCTCCAGCGTAAACGGAATGTTGAGCTACCGGCAGGAGACAAGAAAATAAATGTATACCCAGACAGTGAACAGTCATGTCTCAAACTTACACTAGACTCTGTGTGGAGTTCGTTCGCCATGTTATGCGCACCATTTTTTACACTTTTAACTTACAAAAACTAAATCTTAATTAATCTTACAAATTTGCATCTAATGCTTTTATTTACAATCAGCTGTTTAATGCAACTACCCAGTGTTGCATAGTCCTGCCAATTGGTGCTGGAAAATGTGTAGTAACTTATCGATTGGCCTCCACAGCTGCAATAGAGCTTTCTATCGATGCAAGTAACGTCTCATATTTAAAACTGAATACAAATTTATTTAAGCGAAAATCGTAAAGTTAAATCGTTTTGAATAAGAAACAATAAAAAGCCAGCAACAGTAGAGAAAATCTTGTTGATGAGCGAACCGTCTAGTTCCAGTAGGCCCAGTGGCATCAGTTTATACTGAATCGTACACGCTTCCAACCATAAAGTGTCCACTGCCTGCTTGAAGCGCACATCAGCATGCTCCAAGTTAATACGCTGCAGCAAGTTGCCCGTTTTCTTGGCCTGCAGAGTAAATTTGAACTACAAACATATTTAAAAGGCAGCAAATCTAATTACCTCATCTAGCACTTGTTGGCTGACGCGAGCCACTAAAAAGATTTCCGTGAAAGGAACCACTAGAAACACAAAGTGCGCCAGTGCACGAGAAAAATCGTACTTCTCTTCGAGCATAATGTGATCGGCAAAGGCTTGGTACTGCGTGTAAAAACCCAGCGTAGTACTGATCAAATTAATGGCCATGGACGCGACCAACGAGAATGCGGTCAGCAATAAATAGTTCATGGAGTAACCAGTTGCCAGCGTGTACTTGCCCGCCAGCTCGTCCAGACGGTCGGCCAGGTCACAAAAGCGTTGCATACGGTAGTATGGTTTTTGTAGCAACATTTCCCTCGGTGTTTGCAATCGATTGACCTCGGCGAGAATGTCGTGCAAATTCCTGTTAATCTCAACCAGCACAAACTTGGCAATCACAATGCCGCCAAAGAAACAGTTGTTTATCTGGTTACCCAGAACTATAGGTATCATTGTCTTAACCGTGCTCAGCCCGCCGCCAATTCCCGGCTGCTTTCGTTTCTCGTAAAGCATCAGCGTCAACTGCATCAGCATTGGACACCCAAGCATCTTGATCGTGGCTAGAAACAGAGCGCGACCCACCGACTTCAGAGAGATGGTGAAAAAGTCAATTGTGCTGAACAAAGGCAAACTGTTCTGAAAACGCAGAACCTCCGGTATTATGGCCCATTGGGTGACGTAGTTGAGCAGCGCCACGCAGGCATTCATATAGCAGTAAATCTGAATGGGATCACGTAAATCGATGCTGTTCGTGTTATACGCCTCCCACATCCGACGAACATAAAAAACGCCGAATAATGTGGCCACAGCAAAGCAGTAAACGGCCAAAGCTTTGCTAAACATAAACTTTCTATGTCTGAAACTGAAGCAGCATGGAAAAATTCCGTACACCATATTTTGCACGATGGCTATCACCAGGCCACCCAGCACCAACTTGCTGCTTAGCGTCCAGGAGCTGTACAGTGGCGGCGTCCGCCACGAGGCGCGTATCCGACGTGCGGCCGCCTTCAGGTATTGCATCGCACTGACGCGCACAAACGCCGAATTAATTGCCTTTTAATTAGGCAGCGTCCTTATCGCATAAGGCTTATGAATTTAGTTCATACAAAATCAGTTCATGTCGAAAGCACTTAACTAATTAATGTGCCTTTTTAAATAAGTTTCTACAAAATATTAGGTAATTTTATTAACCAGCTGAGGGATCTCCTTTTGGACAGGCCTTGAAGGGATGGGTTCCATTTATCTATTTAACCCATGTTTAATAGTTGCGACCGTAATAAAAAGATACCATAGTATTAAAATCATTTGCAAGCTACGCGTTAAAGTTATAAATTATATTTTAAGTTAGTTGGTCAGAAATAATTTCTGGCTTAAAGTGGTTTGTACTCCAGTTTGGACTCCAGTTTCTTGTTGTCGGCCGTCTTGCGCACGGCTTTCATGAAGTCCTCGTGGATGACATACTCGCGGTCCTCGCGCAGAGCAAACAGACCCGCCTCGGTGCAAATATTGCGCAAGTCGGCGCCGTTGAACATGTCCGACAGCTTGACAACTGCCTCGTAGTCGATCTCGCCCTGCTTCGATAGAGGCGCTGCATGGATCTTAAGGATGTCCAGGCGAGCTATCTCATTGGGCAGTGGTATTTCCAGTTTGCGATCTAGGCGTCCGGGACGCAGCAATGCCGGGTCCAGAGTGTCCGGACGGTTGGTGGCCATTATTATCTTTACTTGGCCCAGAGCATCAAAGCCATCCATTTGATTGAGAAGCTCCATGAGCGTGCGCTGAATCTCCCGATCGGCCGAGGTGCCCTCCGAGAAACGACGTCCCCCAATGGCATCGATCTCGTCCATGAAGATGATGCACGGCTGATGGTCGCGCGCGTAGGAAAACATCTCGCGTATGAGGCGCGCACTCTCCCCAATATACTTGTCTACAATAGCCGAGGAGACGACCTTCAGGAAGTTCGCGTCCAGCTGGGAGGCAATGGCGCGTGCCAGCAGCGTCTTGCCAGTGCCGGGTGGACCGTAAAGCAGGCAGCCCTTGGGCGGATTGATGCCAACGCGTATGAACAGCTCGGGATTCAACAACGGCAGCTCGATGACCTCGCGCAGCTCGCGTATCTGATCGGCTAGGCCGCCAATGGCCGTGTAGTCAATGTTGCCCGGATCTTCGTGCGACATGTTGTACACCTGCGGGTCCACTTCGCGCGGTAGATAGCGCATGATCGTCAGCGTTGTCATGTCCAGGGCGACACGTGTGCCCGGTTTGAGCTTTGTCTTGTTCAGCTGGCGACGGCAGCCGACAACGTAGCGCGGTCCGTTGGCGGACTTCACTATAAAATTGTCCGGCGTCAGCTGCTTGAGCACCTCGCCCAGCATCTGACCCACGCTCTGCAGCGCCTTAAGATCATCCTCGGACTTCTGGAACTCCATCTGGAGCTGCTTGTGCTTGTCGCGCATCGCCTTCAAACGCGACTCGATCTCGCGGTGCTCCAAGAGCTTGGTGCGATAACTGGTCAGCGCACCTAGGCGCTCCTGATTCAATTCTGGGCGTACATCTTCCATTTCGCTTTATATACCGCTTGACTTTAAATTTCAATTGGATGGTAAATTGATGCGTTCAAGCACCGACTTAAAATTGCAAATCACGTCTAACGCTTTTGACGTTTTTAAAACAGGGGAATGAAATGAGACAATGGAACATGGAAAATGACAGATAATCAAAGGTTGCCCAACTGTTTAAGAAAATATATTCAAATTCTCTTTAAATTACTAGCCAGGAGTCGCTATACAAATAATTGATGTAAATAAGAACAGTTTCCAAAAGTATATTTTCTTCAAGTTAATAAGCAAGCTCTACGAATAATTTGTGAGTAGAGTTCGTTATAAAAAAGTTCTAATAAGAATTTGTATATGTTTTAAATATTTCAGGTCAACAAGGTCAACAGGTCGCACACATTAGCTCAGCGATTGTTAAAGGACCGTGAATTAATACTAGAAAGAATTATATTTTTTTTATTAACTATTCAGCTTATATAATGCTGATATAAGAACTCAACGTTAATTTAATTTATTTTGAATACACTTATAAGACTTTTAAGCGATATAAGTATATCGGTTTGCTTTAAAGACATCGATAATTTTGTTGACTGCGTATTCGCAGTATAAGACAACAAGCGATAGTTTTTACAGTTGTTGCCTACTTAAACTAATCTGATAACTGCTATTTGTATTACAGCGCTGTGCAGCAAAGTTTTATAAATAGCAGTATAAGTTAAAAGTATAGATATGTTTATTTAAAAAATGATTTAAAAACAAATACAATTAAATATCGCCCACTGCTAATAACAGTTGAGTAAATGCTTATGTTATACCACTGTTATATTTGGCTGTTAAGTAACATTCCACCTGGTTGATTGGCCGAATTTTATTTTAGTCCACAAAACGCGTCGCAGATGAATTTTAATACGGTGAAAACGCTTAAAACTTGATTGTCCGTGTCCGTGCTGCAGCAAAAAATGTTTAATAATGTGCAACAAAACGAAATATTTAACAATAGTTAATGAATTCGGATGCACTGGCAATTGCGCGACTCCGCTGTGTGTGTGTGCAATTGGCTGCTGGGCGAGCGCGAATGTGTAGACATGAAATAAAAGCAAAAATTCACAACGAACTGCAAAAAGCAGCAACATCAGCAGCGCACCCAGCAGCAACGTCAGCTTCGTTGGGACGGATGGTTGCTTGGTCGGGCGGTCGTTGCTAATAATTTCTCCGGGGGCTCTTCCTCTCTCTCTTACTCTGGTTGGTGCTCCGCTGGACAAAGTGTGAAAAGAAAGTGTGCGTGTGTGTGCGATTTATTTATGTTGTTTAGCAACGAAATCAAACGAATTAGTTTAAGAATGTTTGTGTGCAAATATTAATTATAAGAAACGCAAGTGCAAAATGTTTACAAAGAAATCGCATGCAGATGTTAAAAAATCGACGGCCAAGCTGCAAGATTGCAAAAAGGATTCGGCCTCCCGCCTGCGCCACCTGCGCACAATATTAGGTAATGTACTTGACCACATTAACGCCCATACCTATTATTAATTTAAACAAACTTTATGCAGACACCTGAGAACTGGTTGTATGTATACATATATATGCATATTATTGTTATTTACTATACAGGTGGGCGTCATGACCGTGGACATTGCCAATAAAGTGAACGAATTTAAGCCACAAATGTTGCTTATTATTTTAAAGCTGCGGCCCACAGTGGTTTAAGCTATTTCCTGTTGGAACATAACAGAAAATAGTCGCACACACATACACATACTACTTTTGTGCTTGTTACATTTACATACATCTACTTCTAGTCTATTGTTTTGATCGAACTCTGTTAACCCTTTAATGTTGAGGTTTCGTTAGGAAAAATGAGAATATCAAATAACACAACTAATAAAATGAGAAACACATTAATGCATTTAATAGGAAGAACACACACACTCACCTACACATATTTACTCACACACACTCACACGTGCGCACTGATGGTTATATACTAAAATAACAATAGCGTATACACTTGTACTATTTTTTCATTCTTCTTCTAATTCTACTCACACTGTTAACTCTAATGCTAATATTTCGTTAAATAAAATCGAGAATGCACGTTCATCAATGCGATGTCGAAGTTTAAATACCCTTGCAAAGATATAAAAAAATGTAGTTTGTTGTAGCTAAAAGTTCAGTCCACTCGAGCTCAATTATTAACTTATTTAAATAACAGATCATTTTTAAATTTGCAGCTACTGTATTTCTGTCCTACTATTTTATATATTCAATGCGATTATTCGTTTAAAAGATAGTAAGTTTTGTCAATTCGTATATATGTTAAGAGCTTTAGGACGTTAACAGTTGCTTAGTATGATAAGGATAGCTTGAATATGACAACTATGTGTTAAAGTGGACTGGCCTAGAATATATATTAAAATGAGTTTTTATCCAGTTGCAGTCGTTTATTTTTCTATGTTTTTCACATTTATTGACAAATTTATAATACCCCTGCGAGAGTATAAATAAATCATCAGCATACTAAAAATCATAACTGAACAAATGGCAAGCACATTAGTGTATGCAAAAAGTACACATATTACACACACACACACACATTTACACATAACGCGCAATGTGTGAAAAAACGTCAAATGATAAACGCGGCACAGAAATATTGCGGCGCTAACCAACTGGCGGCAACTGTTGTTGACTGAGTGGCAACTTTGTTGCTACAATTTCAACACCAGCCAAAACATGCATGCAATACATATTCATACTATATATATATAAATATATAAATATATACATATATGTTGCTGTGTAACTTTCTTTTTGTGTCATTGAACGCAGCTTTTTTGAAAAACCACCCAACAGGTGCCTTCCCACCCGCTCACTTCCATTGTTGTTGCTGTTGTTGTTACTTGGCAAATTACACGCAGTTTGTGCTACACACACACACACACACACACATACACACAGACAAACACCAATGCACACACGCACATAGCTAGTTCTTTTTTCCAATTGTTTGTAACTTTATCAACATCAAGCGCGTCGCATTTGGCCTTCTATGAAACCAGTTTTAAAGGTTTCTTGGCCTACTCTTTCCGCTCAACGTTTAGCTTTCTTCTGTTTTGCAGCGTTTCGCTGATGACAGACAGCCATGCCGGCAGCAGCTTCCCCCCTCCCAACCCTCTCCAGCCTGCTCACCATTTTAACCGCGCTGGCACTGATTCATAAAATGTTGTTTTTCAACGCATTTTTGTTGAGCCCGCTGCTGCGGTTTTAGCCCATTCGTCATGTGTGGTTTTCTTTTCCAAGTCTGCAGCGGCAGAACAGAACTATGGAAATCGACTGACTATGTACTCATATGTATTCATATATGTATATGTATATACATATGGGTCCATCGCTATAGGGGCACTTGCATATGCTGGTTCTTTGTTTATTGGCCAATCAATAACGGCGTTGCGTCAGCGTCCACCACCTGTTGCCCAAGTAGGAAGTAGGCTACAACTTCTTATCAGTTTGGAGCGCGAATTAGGTTACTTGGATTTTAATATTTATATACCCTATGCTAACTTTAAGTCTCGCTATCTCGTTTTCCTGTTTTTGCAGATAATGTGGATTATGAGGAGTCAAAGTCGCTGTTCGAGACGAACTATAGCCATGTCTACTTTATACTCTACGACACCTTCATTCAGGCCGAGGCAAATCTCAAGCAGAAAGGTAATTAAACATATCATCATATCTTAAAAAAAAACCTTCTATTTTTATATGCCCCTTTTTTTTGTTCGCTCTAAATTTGTTAATCTTTTTAGTCTTTCTTCTACCAATTAAGAAAGCAAACCGCGATAAAATTAATGATTTATTCTTGTTTATGTCTTTAATCTACAACAATTTATAATTTTTGGTCCCATTTAAAAGAAAAAAAATTGTAAATAATTGAAAAGTTTCTATGATTATGTTAAATGAAATACTCTAAATTCAATTCCTTCTATATTTTTTGCCCTCTCTTTTGTAAACCTTTACCGGCAGAACTTCCGTTTCACATTGGTAAGTTTGCGGCGTGGTCTTTTATAGACGTATTCAGTAATTCATCACATTCTGACTCTGTTCTGAACTCAATTTTCTCAATTTTCCCTCACGTTGTTTACTATACATCACATTCATCTTTCTATCTTTTGCCTCGCTTTCCTTCCTTTCCTCATTTTTATATACTTTTTTCGCCACGTTAACATATCTCATTACTGTCTCATGCATTTCTCTTGAGTATTAAAGCCTGTTCCCTTCCAACATTCCTTTGAGAGATTGAATATATATAGCGTATTATTTTCAGATGCGTGATTTATTTTAAGCGAACTCAATAAAAAAAAACATGTTCCATAATCTATTTCTCTTTGAAATTATACAATCTTCCATTTCAGCATGCCTAAAAGCATACATATTTTATCACAATTTTTGGCATTTTCATTTGCAAGCTATATCGAAAGCAATTCTCAACAATAAATGCAATGCATTAAACCTCGATTCATTCCGGCATTCATGTTCTATTTCAGCGTTACGCTATACATAAAATAGTTTGATTGCTTTCTTGTAGAGCTCTTTAGTAAAAGCTAAGTTTTCAGCGTTTCCAACCACCGCACCACAATTCAAAAATTTTACTTTAAACAGGCTTGTTAAGCAAACTAAAAATGGGTTTCCTAAGCGAAAGTGTAAATCGGAAAAAGCATAAGACTCATCACCAACTTACCCCCCTACGCATTATCTTTTTCACTTGGCTCGCATTTAATGCTCGTCCCGTCATCGGCATGTGCTTGTTGAGGATTCTCAGATTGCTTGTTCCACACACATTTTAGGAATTCACTTGCAGAGTTCAGCCTTTTAATCCATATATATGCTTTGTTTTCGCGCAGTGCACAAGGCGCATCGTGAGGAACTGGACGGTTCGCTATGGCTGCTGGAAAAGATACTGTGCCTATTGCCGGAGCTGTTGGCCCGCCGTTGGCAGTGCCACTCGCTCAGTCGCATTATGGCCAAGCTGCTCCACTTGGGCAACTCGGCCAAGCTTCGACGCGAGGGTGTGAAGTGAGTAAGGAACATTCACCAGATTGGCAGCTAGCTAATTTCTCTCTAATTTTCAGATACTTTCTGCTGTGGTACCAGACGCTAGGCGACAATGCGCCCGGATACGTGCACGCCATGTACGCGGATCTGATACCTGGGCTAATTGTGCCACAGAAGGGCATCGTTGGCCCCGATACAGAGTTTAGCGCCACGGACTTTCTATCGCATCCCAATATGAAGGCAGATGGTGGCATGGCCTCTGTTTTCCATGACAATACGTTCTCGCATCCTGTGCAGAGCTCAGAGGTTGTCGCCCTGTTACCGCCCTCGTCCAGCGAGAAGTCACCGCCACCAGATCCACGCGATGGCCTCGAGATTCTGCTGAACAGCATGGTCCAAACGGCCGCTTGTCTGCGCTGGCGCGACAATCGCGCTCAGAAGGATCATCGAGCGTTCGCCTTTCTGCTGCAACGTTTCAAGGAGGTGTTCCTGCCCGTTTTCTCGCCCAGCTTCGATGCGAGCACCACGATTTACAGCCCGCGGCTGGAGATGCCCGTCATGCGTTCGATACACAAGAAGGAGGAGGTCATGGCCTCCTGCGTGGTGGTGCTTATCAACTGGGTGTCTCGGTTCACGCACGAGCGCCTGCTCAGCCATCGCCTGGACTGTGCCCTGCACATCGAGGGCGTGGATCACGCTCGCCTGCTGGGCTACCAGCAGGGCCTCATTGTGCGCGACGTGTTCTATGTCAGTCGCGAAAACATTAACTTTGTGCACGAGGTCTATCGCCAGGCGTTTCTACTGAACTTCACTTCCAAGGCGCAAATCGAGGCCATACGCACGGCCATAGCTGTCTACCGGGATTGGATGACGGGCAGCACGCCGCCACCATTTCTGCTGGAGCCAAATGACGAACTGGGCGGAGTGCAAACAGCTCCCACGACCCTCTCCAATGCTGGCGGCACGCCGCGTAGCCAGCGCCTGCGTACACCCTCCTATGTGGGCGCCATGCAGGGCAACAAGGAGCAGCAGCAGGTGGTGCGCGCGGGCATGCAAAATGTGCTTCAGGTCTTTGTTACCAATGCGGCTAACGTGTTCCTTGTGAACACCGCAAATCTAAATATATGCTTTCCCACGCGCTCGCGGGACTTTCGCACAACGCCGCTGCAGGAGCAGACCGAGATCTGTAAAAAAGTACTCAACGTGTATCGCACCATGGTAATGAACACGGTCATGGAGTCGCGCACCTGGGAACAGTTGCTGTTAGTGCTGCTGCAGGTGACATCGGTGGTGTTGCATCAAAATCCGCCGCCCAGTGGCTCAAAAAGCGCCAGTCTGGGCGGTATACTGGGCTCCGCAATATTCCAGACGCTAATCGTTACCTGGATACGGGCGCACACTAATGTGCCCGTCAACGTGGTGCTCTGGGAAAAGTTCCTGACCGTCCTGCAGTCGCTGACACATCGCGACGAGCTCATCGTCGAGTGGAACAAAACAATACAGACGCTTACGCGCGTCTTCTCGCGTTACACCTACGGAATTAATCTGCAGGACTTGCCGCTGGATCGCGTTGCCGAGCGCGGTGGCAAGCGGCGACGCATTGGCAGCCAATGGCAGGTCTCAGGCAGTGCCAGTGCGACAGGCAGTGGCAGCGTGTCCACCAGCGTGCAGCGCGAACGCGAAAGCATTGCCGAGTCGAACAGCAGCCGCTCCGATGAGAACTCCCAGGCGGGCAGCAATAGCCAGGCGCCCTTGCTGCAGCCCGCGAATCGCACACATCACCAGCACTCGCAATCGCACGGCGGCAATGGGCACGGCTCGCGACCCGTGCCGCTCACACCCATGCTGAGCCGCAGCTTCAGCGAGGGCAGCCTCGCATCGGCGGCGCGCAATTCGCGCGTACGTCGACGAAGACCGATGCCGCCCAAGACGGACACCCCAATACAAATACGCTCCAGCTTAGAGGCGCAGAGCAGCGCCCAGGATATGCGGCGTGCTATGTCGCTGGATTCGCTGGCGCCCACACGCAAAAGCCGGCGGCGACGCGGCTCTCAACAGGCCGTGGACGATGTGGATAGCTACCAGGACGGGGATCAGGTGGAGGACAATGAGAGTGGCGCCGGCTCGCGCAGCCCGTCACCGACGGCCAGCAGCGGCATCGAGGGTGGCTCCATCAAGGATGCCCAGCTGCACATCGATGTGCTCGCCGCAGATACGGGCAGCCTCGAGGATGGCAACTCGGGCAGCTTCGGAGCCGGCAACTATGGCTCCGAGCGACGCTCGATCATGCTCGGCGGCACGGCCACCGGTTGGCTGCCCGACTCCACGTCCATAATGTGGAAACGCATGCTGGGCGCACTGGGCGATGTGAATCGCATACCCAAGTCAGAGCTGCATGCACAGGTGTTCAAGCACCTGCTGGAGATGACTCAAAACCTGATCAAGATCAAGCAGAACCAGGGCATCTCGACGGACAACCAAAGCACGCCGCCACTGCCGCCGCTGGTGCCGCCCATTGGCGTGGTGGCACCTTGGTGCTACGGCGCCCTCACCCTGGATCGCTCCTTCAAGAAGGGCAAACTGTGGGCGCTGCAGTTGATCTGCGCGCTGGCGCTGCAAGGCGCCGTCGGCATGCAGCAGCTGCCGTTGTTCTACCACGCGCTGCACCAGCTGCTCACGGGCGAGGACCGAGATCTTATCTATGCCATCATGAAGCATCTGGAGGGCCCGCGTTTGCTGAGTCTGCTGCTGCCGGGTCACACGCTACTGCTGCTGGATTTGGTGCATGCCAGCGCCATTCTGTTGACCTCCCTGGAGGTTAGTCGCAGCACGCCACGCGCCGAGGTCGCCGCTCTATTGGGCTCGCTGCTCTCGTATCCCGCTACGCTGCTGCCGCGACCGGTGCTGCAGCCCACGCCGCAACAGTTCGAGCTGATGGAGTGCCCCGATCTACAAGATCACATACTCAACATAATGCTGCGCTGCGCTCGACGCGAGCCTTCGGCCAAGGCGCGCTGCATAGCGCTCTGCCAGCTGGGCCAGTGGCTGCTGCTGCGTCTCTCGCAGCCCGCAAGCAGTGCCCAGCAGCGTGGTCAGTTCCAGCAGTCGGTGCCGCATCCCAAGGATGTGCTGCTGCCGAAGGAAACCAACGCGAGTAGTTTTCATCCGCGTGTACGTGAGGTGCTGCAGGTGCTGCTCCAGGCGCTGCAATTCAAACATCACACCATCGCTGTCATCGCCGTGGATGCGCTGAAGCTGTGCGCGGAACGCGGCCGGCAACTAGCGGCCATTGAGCGTGTGCCGCAGCTGATCATAACGGCACTGTGCAGGGCACTGGAAATACAGAACGTGTCGAAGCCCAAGGACGCGGACAAAGTGGTGCTCACATCGCTGATGCTCTGCCTGGGCGAGTTTTGCATGGCCATACCAGCTGCCCTGATGCTGTCGCCATACAACGACCAGGGCGACACGCTGGTGCTTCAAGTGCTGCGCGTCCTGCTGCAGGTGGCTTCAGGTGCGCCGCGTCACGAACG
Organism: Drosophila lacertosa; assembly: GCA_004143845.1. Lineage (NCBI taxonomy): Eukaryota > Metazoa > Arthropoda > Insecta > Diptera > Drosophilidae > Drosophila > Drosophila lacertosa. The sequence goes on from SCDZ01000117.1 coordinate 42,131, forward strand.
CGTCAAGCTGACGTCCGACGAGGACTTCGACATGCATATTGCCAGCGATGATTTGCAGGGCGATGGACGCCTGCCGGAGGCCACCTATCAAACCTCCGAGACGATTCAGGCCTGCATCTCGGCCATACGATTGTGCGCCCGCGCAGTCGCTATGCATTTGGTCACGCATCTCGGCCACTTTCCGATGGGCATTGGCGCTTCGCGTCTCAGCTCCATGGTGGAGGAGCAGGATGACATTTACAGTGGCAGCGGCACCAGCAGTCAGCAGGACCGTCGCGACTCCATGGAACTGCCCTCAGTGGTCAACGCACAAAACTTGCAGTTGTTTATGCTCAACTCTGGCTTGGTGGCCAGTTTCATAGAGCTGCCCACGCTGAAGCTGCCCGGAGGCGGCATCACAGCCGGCCTGGTTACTGCCGAGAAGCAGGTGAGAGTCCTTATGCGCGACCTCAACGGCAAAGCCTGCTGGGATGCCTCCATATTGTATTCGGAGCCACGCAAAGGGGAATCCTTGCCGACGCCCGCACACGCTCAGTACAGCTCGGAGCGCTATGATGGACCGTCGCGACAGGTAAAAATGGACTCGCTGGTGGCGCCAGAGCCGCAATTGCCACGGCATACGCTGCGTCATCGACCGGCTGGTGTGCTGCCGCTGGCTCAGGATGTGGCACCAGATCTGGACCAGCTGGACGATATGCTGGCCTACATAGGCCACACCAGTCCGGAATGTGTGCCGCCCACCATCGCAGAGCTCAACGCTCCCTGCTGTAGTCCGCTGAGCAGCGCCCAGGAGGCGCAGGCCATATCCGTCATACTTAATCAGCGTGTGCTGGAGCAGGAGTTTGTGGCGAACACGGCCCTGCGGCCGCCCTCGGCTGCCGCCTTGCGGCACGCCGGCTCCAGCTCGTCACTGATGCAGCCGGACCAACGGTCGCTGCACAGCGCATCCGCTTCGTTTGATTCGTTTACTGGCGCCGGCAGTTTGCCGAACCGCGTTGAGACGCCCTTCCAGTATTGTCGCCTGCTCTTCGCCCACCTGGGCCTGGCCGGCTGGGAGCGGCGCTCGCGCACGCATCTGCTGCAGCGCAGCGAGAAACTGTTGCGCGAGCTGCGCAACGTGGATCTGCAGAAGTGTCGCGAGACGCACAAAATGGCCGTCATCTATGTGGCCGCCGGGCAGGAGGACAAGACTAGCATATTGCGCAACACCAACGGCAGCAGCATGTACGAGATGTTTGTCTCGGCGCTCGGCTGGGAGATAGAGCTGGAGACGCACAACGGTTTTTTGGGCGGCTTGCCGCGACAAGGCTGCGGCGCCACCGCCCCCTATTACGCCACGCCCTTCCTCGAGGTTGTCTACCATGTGGCGACGCGCATGCCCTCGGACTCGTCGGAGGCCATGCTGCTAAAGACGCGCCATCTGGGCAACGACGAGGTGCACATTGTTTGGAGCGAACATCATCGCGACTATAGACGCGACATTTTGCCTACAGAGTTCTGCGACGTGCTTATCGTCGTCTATCCGCTGCGCAATGGCTTGTTCCGCGTGACCGTCAATCGAAAGCCGGAGGTGCCCTGGTTTGGGCCGCTTGCCAACGAGAGTGTTGTCAGCGGCGCCTGCCTGGCCACGCTCATCCGCGCCACGGCCATCAATGCGAGTCGCACCAAGCGCGCCGCCCTGCCGCACTACCAGCAATTGTAAGTGAATATTTAAACGGTCTAAGATCAAGGTCTCTTATTGTAATCCTTGATTTTCGAACAGCTACGAGGAGCGCAATCGCTCGCTGGACAGCGTTTCGTCGCGCTACAAGGAGAGCACCACCTTCGAGGACTTTGCCAGTCGCATTTACAACCCCATGCCGCTGTCCACGTTGAGCACGTTGCGGGAATCCAATGCGAGCAGTGCGGGTGCGCCGTTGGCCGCCGCTTTGATTGATCACAATCGTGCCTCTGTCAAGGGTAACATTTATGTCATAGTTAAGTCAAACTCTTTGTTTAAACATCGCTTTTGATTGCTTGCAGGCTGGGTACAGGCATCCATTGATGCGGCGCCAGCGCTTGGCATAGCGCCCTCCGCTTCGGCGGGCTCTACGGCGGCCATGGAGGCGAACACCAATAGCAGCATTACCTCCGCATCGCCACGCGGTCCACGCAAACTGGGCGCACCGTTCAAGAGCGTAACCAAAAAACATTCTCTGCAGCAGATTGTGGTCGGCGGTAATTCGGGCGGCGATACGCCACCTGAGAGTCCCACGCTACCGCTGCGACGCATCAAATAGACTATGAAACGCACTGGCTATGGTTACTACAACAACAAGAACAACAATAACTACTACTAATTTATAATACTTACCCCCTAACTCAACTCATTCCCTGCTGCAAGAAAGCCAGAGCCAAGCGGCTACTCGAATAGCCAACAAACCACGCGGAGTTCTATTGAAACATGAATAGTATTGCAAAACACGTTTCCTGTTATGTTTTATTGATAATTCATATATTTTATTGTAATTTATTTAATTTACCTCGTTGCTAATCACTGTATTTAACTATTTATTTGCCAATTTTCCAATTTTCAACCCCAAAACGCACTGGAATAGTGAGATTTACGTATTAACTAATAAGTTTGTTCAATTTAAATGCGATTCCATGTTACTCACGTCCACTCAAATCCAATTAATCAAATCTTATTTAATATCTAATGATTTTATTTATAATTATTTTTCTGAGCTTTAATCGTAATCTTAAAAATTTAAAATAATTTGGATATTGAATAATTTCACAGCTTTGTTTGTTGTAATTTTGTGTATAATGCACTAACATATCCTCTATTTATATATTCTCTTTTGTTTATATTCTCTCTAATCATATACAATTTACTCTTTTAAATGTTTGATTTAAAGATTCGTAGAATTCGTTGATAAGTGTTAAGCACAAAGCAACAAAATCAAAATTTATTTATACATTTTACAATTCGAGAATCCAAATAATATAAAGCTCTGCCCATTAAGCAAACACATTTACTCGTAGTATTATAATCGAGCTCTATGTATAGACAATCTAGCTGTAAGTAATCGAAAGTAAAGAGTCGATCCATCGATTCGACATTGTTCAAACAATCGGGTTTTAATTATATATCTGTAATATTACATGCAACAAAAAGCAAACAAATTGTTAAAGAAATGCGAGCACTTTTTTCTATATTGTTCGGCGAATTATTTCAACAAATTGATCAAATTTATATATACACCATATATATACCCTATTTACAGTACGTTAATTTTATAATAATTTATAGAGCGGGCAAGTAAAAAAGTTAATTGCAATGCGTTTTTGTTGCACAAATGTTTTATGAAATTTTTTTAGTCTAATTAACACCAATAATACCTAGCAATTATCTATGTGTGTAAGATTTTTTGTAAAAAAAAAAACAATAAAAAAAATTTCGTAACCTAAGCAAAATGCAAACGACAATTTTTGTAACTAACACCAAGTAAACCAAGCATTATACAAAGTTAAAACATAATCTACTTACTAATTTATTTAAGAATCAAACGAGTATTTTTCATAAAATAAAATGCAATTCAAATTCAAAGAGTTTATATGTCTATTTCATGTTTTTATTGTTTTATTAAACCTTATAATAATCCAATTGGAAAAATGGTATAAATCTTAAATTGTATAACATATTTATAAATAATGAATATTATCTGACAATATGTACGGTATGTATCACATAGAACTAAATGGACGATATCTCCTAGACAGACTGAATTACCCTTTCTATACAACCTGGTCTAAACAAACTCCAGGTGTTAAATTGGGGGATGTTAGCTCTTGTACTAATTAACAGTTAACTCAGCTGGGCACGCAATCGCAAATGTAATACCCAGCAGAGGGATAAACATGTCCCAAAACACAGACTGGGTCGGTCATTGCCACCGGTGCGTGCAGGACCTTCGCTTAGGGGTGGCTTGTGGCTAACACACACAAATATAAACGCACACATACACACCCCAAAGACAGCTGCCTTGCCTAGGCAGACTGACAGACTTGCTGACTGTCTAGCTGCTTGACTCGCTGGGATCTATGCTCAGTTTCTTACCACCGGCTAGTGACGCCACCAAATTAAAATGTTCCACACACACACACACATTTACATACAAACATAGCTGGTCGTGTGTGCGTTGTCGCGCTTCTTGGACTGCGCACAGTTCACGTCGAGAGTTCGCTTTGTTTGAACGTCAATTTGAACGCGCTCGTTTCCGTCTAACGTCGCTGGGTTTAATACTTATCCAATAGCTAACGCCTTCGCTTTGAGTGCTTTTCTTACTCAGAAACACTTGAAAAATGCGCAGCCAAGTTCTCAGTTTTTGCATTGCCATTTTGCTAATTGTTTGCCTTATGTAGAAGGCACTTAAAGCAAACAACTTGGAAAGCATGCCTGAGTCAGCCATTAAACTTCGCACAGCACAAAATGACTGCAACTACGCTGGCGAGCACTCCGAGAAGGATACGCCAGATAGGCGAAAGTCTGCAGATGCTGACCAAGGAAGCGCATCGCGAGGTTTTGCGCTGTGAGTGTAAGTATTTGTATCCCATAGATAAATTTAAATTGTAAGATTAAATTTCTTAAAAGGTATTTAATTTTAAGTTTAAAATTAAGCATACGCCATGTTGACAGCATACGCAATTCATTTGTTTCGAGGTGAGCTAATGCTGTTGATGTCCTTCAGCAATACAGCATTTGTATTTTGCATCAAGCCAAAATGATTAATTATTAAATTTAATTTATTACTTTTTGTTTTTATTTTGTATTCGTATCTGAATCTGTTTCCATATATATATTGTAACGTATCGTTGTAATAAATTTATGAGGTGTAGTCAGCGCTGTGGCAGCTTTTGCTAATTTGCATAAGCGGGCAACGTCATCGCCAATTTCAAAGCTACGTTTCGATTTTCACACATGTCCATAGGTAAATAAAAAATAGAAATAAATTAATGTATGTCCATTTGTACAAATGTACAATTGTTTGTTTATGCATGTTTTGCTTAGAATTTTCCATTAGGAAAACGTAATACAAATATTTGTTTTATGGATATGTGTGATGGCTCCTGAATAGATTACAGCTATATCACAATATTTATCATATGGTATATCAACGTTATGGCATTTATGGTTGTAGAAGAATATATGCATTAGTGTGAACGTATTTTTATTGATAAATATGTGTTTAGGAAATTCTTCCAACCGCTAGTTAGAACATTGAATTAGGCTGTTTAACAGATTATGCTGGACACAAACATGTGTTATATTGTCGCTCATTTTCTAAATATCTACACATTTCGAAAAGATAACATTTTATTAAGAATTAAACATTGATAAATACAAGATAATGTCCAAGTAACATTCTTAGGCGCTTTACTCAACAATTTATTTTATCGCATTTTTCTGCGAACAAATTGTTCTAGATAAAGCCTAATGGTAAATTTAAATTTTTTAAGCACAAATTTCATGTGCAAGTGAAAAAAAAACAGCAAGGATTATAGATGGAGTTGCTAAAAAACAAAAAACTAGACTTCCGCTTAGCACGCGATGGAAACACACATCCCTTTTCGGCACACATACACGTAGGAAAGTCTTGGCATATTGTGGTTGTTAATTAAGCTCACCTTGAGCTCAGTTAGCGGCTTTCGTTTTCAAGGTCATCGCCGATAATTGAGCCCATAAAAAAATACAAATTTTAACAGCAAGAAATTTAAGTATACTGATTTAAGGGTAGAGCGGTTTTTTAACAGGAAACACGCTTAACGGACATGACTAAATAAATATACAATATTTATTTAAGATAAAAACCGTATTACGCATACGATCCCAGCGCAATAAAATTATTTTGGAAACCCAAGAAGTTGTCAAAAACAAACAAGAACGAACAAAACATTTTTGTCTCTTTCACACAAGCCTATGCGAAAAATAACAGACAACAATAGAAGTACAAAAGCAAAACAAAAACCGAAAACCGAAAACAACAACTTGTATAAACCAGTTGCAGGCTGAGAAAATCAAAACAAAATCCAAGAAACTTGCTCTCGCTGTCTCACTCGCGTGCTCGCTCTCTCTCCCACACTCAATTGTGCTGCCTCAAAAGAGCACAGTGGAAACGCTGGAGAAATATGTTTTGGCCAGCGAGCCAAATTCTGCCGCCGCCTCAGTGTCTGAGCAACTGCGTCGAGCTGCGGTTGACGTTTGGCGTTTGGTGTTTGGCGTTTTGTGTTTTGCGTTCTCGTGCGGTGCGTGCTGTTTTTTTTCATTTGAATCGGCAATCGGTTTGTTTTTCCAACGCTTGAGCGGGTTTATGCAAATGAACAACAATACAACAATAATGTAAATAACATAAATATTCAATGGAACGAGCTATTATCTTTGTTTGTTATTTTGTTTTTGGGGGCTGACCCTGAACTGTGACCGTGCCGCCAAGGAGTGAATTTACGGGAGTTGGCGTCTTGATTGTCTGTGCCAAACAAAGTTCTATATATAGACAAAATAACACGCCAGTGCACAGTTAGTGCAGAGCACAAGGCACGAGCTCAAAACTAACAAAAGGTGTTAATTGCCCAGTGACGTATACGTAATGTGCCGTACAAATTGAATACCATAAATGTATTAAGAAACCAGCTCTTTAAATTGTTTTCTATATTTTATTTTCTTTCTTTTCGCTTTAGTGAATTTAAAAACTGAACTTTCCATTCCCTCTGCCCGGATAGTTAAAATTGAACTAGCACAAATATCACTTTATTTATGACTATTGTTAATATTTATTGCCGTTCGCACACACAAATTGTTTATTATTTTGTTAATAAAATTCGAACGCTGTGCACAGTTGATTAACAGAGGAAATAATCGGACCGTCAAAATCACATTAACGCAAACAAATGTGAAATATAAAACCTCAGAAATTCATGAAAATTCAAATAAATTACTCGTTTACATAGTCCATAAAATATCCAAAGCAACCATCAATTAAGTGAATAAGTGACGAAATGAGTGTGAAATAAAGTCTAAAAATAAATTCAAATTCGCTATAAGAAGACCATTATAAACGAATTTATCGCAAATCCATTGCAAATCCAAGAACCAACCGCGAACAATATAATCAAATAAAATGCAAAAATGGAGCTGATAAGAAAATACAAACAGGGAAAGCTAACAACTGGCGATGTGCGCAAATTGAATCGTATGTTTATGACTCTTGCTTAAAAAATATAACACTAATTCTATTCGTATACCCATGTTTTTTTGTTTTACATTTCGGAAATGATTCACATTGTAATATAGGGTGTGTGTGTCCAAAGGGCTGCTTGTAAAAATATATTCATATATACAAATATATATATGTATACACTTATATAAAATAATAACCTTCGTCTGAAAATATAATTCTGATGTATGTGCCGGTGACATAGCTAATTGAATTTTTTAGCAGGCGCCTCCATTGGTCATTGCCAAATTGACACCAAAAATATTTTTTATCAATTATGGCAACATGTTGCCTGTCCACTGTCCGGCCGTCCGTCCGTCTCTCGTCTGTCTCGTCTGCCACTTGTGTGTGCACGGAATGCGCCTTTCATCAATAATGCTCGGAAAGTGTGCAAACGATTTGTGATGAATGACTTTGACATACAGACAAGGACGCTTAAGAGCAAGTTTTTCTTTTGGAAAAACAACAAATTTTATTGTTAGCTTTTCAATAATATAAATTAGAACATTACAATCGGGTGTAATTGACTGCGTACTACTCTGTTAATAGTATAAAATCAGGTGTAAGATACTCGAAGGCAGTTGGTTAAAAAAAAATCACAAAAAAAATATCTGTTATTGAGCGTTTTTCATTTCAAAGCAAAACGTGCATTAGCGAGTTTAAGTTTCAAACAGTACAAAAAAATGCATTATAATATTTGTTACTCTAAATCTCAAAAACTGACCTTTTAAAAAAATGTTTACTTCTTGACTACACTTATTGCTATACCATCTGCGTAAGCAAATATTTAAAGGTGCTAAATTGGTCTAAAGGCTTTCAAAAGGTGCGAATTTGCGCTGCTTCTTTTCAGCTGTTAATTGGCCCCACCCCCTTTCTAGCCACAGCGCCGTATGCGGGTCTTCTATTTATCTTTCACCATTTCGGCTACTTTGACTGTGGCTCTGACGCTTGGCTATTTGCTTGTGTTTGCCGAAATATTAATAAACAATTAGCTTGTGCAGTTAATGGCGCCAAGTGCGGTGTGGGCGCAGTGTATAAAAGAATGCGCATACGCCATGTGGTTCATTTTAAATGGCAACAGCAAATAACTTGAAATAAACAGCTTCCGGCACTGAAGAGAAATATATATAGTTTACAAAATAGAATATATATTATAATTTTTTTATTAAATTGTAAACTAAGCTACTACTAAAAACAAATTGGTATCAAGCTGTGTGGTTTATTGTGTATTTATTTTTTTATATTTATTTTTCTTATTTATTTTTATTGTGTATTGGACGCCCAGCTAGCATATTATGCATAAAATATGTATATAAGTAACTCTCAACTTGATTTGGATTCTGTTTGTTTCATATCGAGTTTCGAGCCGTAATATTTATTTATAGCTCGCCCGGCGCTTTGTAGAATTACGCCATCGACTGGCCCATGTGAGCCATATTCAGTTACACAAATCGACAATTTGACTGACCAAAAATAGTTGCTCGTAGCACTAATGAGACTCTGGGCTAACATTCTGGCCAGCTGGGCTTAGTCTCTTAGTGGCCCATTGCCGGGGTCTATTAGCGTTTCGTGGTCCACACCCAGTCACTTAGTTGGAGATGGGGCATGATGTCACTGCTGTTGCTGCAAGTCACAAAACAAAGTGGCATGCCGCACTATATATATGCACTATAAACAAACGAAGCTCATATATGCACGAGCATTGCCATTAGAGAGAGTCAAGCATTTTCTAATTTATGCGTTCATTTGTCCATGACAATGTTCATTATTCATTACTCAAGTGTTGACGCTAATCATGAGTGCGTTCGAGCAGATTATCGTACAGTCTGTTCATCATTATGTTTACGATTTAATGAATCCTTGCGAATCATTTTAAAAATATGCTAGAGACAAAATGAGAATTAAATTTTTCCACATTTGGCGCAGCAACAATAAACACAAGGAAAAGCGATCATTTTATTTTTACTTTTATGGGGGAACATATATCAACCAGTGAATATGTTTGTTGACTTTTTGCCACAATGCATTTCTTATTCGGACGCTCGAAAATTTTCGTTTCATTAAAATTAATTCGCTTTGGGATTTTGCATTTATTTGAACTGAGCGTGTTTGAAATGTAGCATCAATTGAATTGGATTTTATTGAGCAGCTCCGTCGCTAATTTCGACGTCATCGGCTATTTTTCCAGTTGTTGTTGGGCATTGCTATTGTTGTTGTTGTTGTAGCCTTCGTGGCTCGTTAACCAAGCCATACAACATCTGCCATGATATCATGCCTCCAATATAAACTATAGCCCGCACAAACAACGCCAGTTTATTGACTGCGTATGTTTTCACAATGTCTTCTGGTAAATTTACGAATTTGTACACAAAAAGAGACGCCGCCACGTCTCCATCGCTCACCTCGCTACCTTCTCCTCCATCTCCACCATCTTTCCCCGTTGTAAACGATGCTGTCAGTGGTGCCCAGCCCGAAACGCGCAACAATTTATCATCTGTGGCTAAGCTTTCCCAAAAAAAATCACCTCTCTCAAAATATATCAAAACATAAACAAGTCTGAAACACGCATGCAAATAGCCTTCGTCTTTAAATAGTTGTAATATAAACCTATATAACACTTTATTTCTAATTTGACAATTTGTCGCGCTTAGTTAGCAGTTTCTTTATTGTAAATGAATAATAGAAAATATATTGTCCATTTATCATTTAATTATTTAATTTTTTGGTGGACTAAAAAATATTGTGTAAATAATATATATTCGTTTCAATTATTAAAATGTTGAACAATGACTGATTTCGGATACAAATGAAATAAAAATTCAAATAATACCAAGAATATTTCAGCTTTCTGCAAATTCTGAAACTTTTCTAGCGAGCCAGCTATAAATATAAATAATTGGATATATTTCTTGTCTGCAATGTGGATATAAAAAATGAATACATTTTTATCAGCAATATGAATAATACATATTACCTAATATTTATGTTGGATGTGTTCACTCTGTGTAATTTACAATCTACTATTTTATTTTGTTTTCAGTTATAGTAATATGTCTCATGGTGCTTGTGGCGATCTTCTCCATTATGTGGAGCATTGCCCTGCACATGTTGTCCGGGGATTTCCAAGAGGGAATAATCAGTGCCAAAATAGTGTTTAAGGATCGCGATTTCGCCCATATGGATAACAGAAGCAAAGAGATTTTCCAACATGATCTGGCAAAGGTGGGGCAATTTTCGAACGAAATGAGAGAATCGCCGCAATCGCTGAAAAGCGACAGCCGTAAGTAAACTGACAAAAGATTAAAAATTAAATTTAAATTATATTATCGTTTTTATTACTTAGCAGAAACAAAGAGGCCAAAATACAAATTCGAGCATATCTATGAGTCCCGGGACAATGCTCCGCTGCTGGCGCGTCTGGTTGGAGATCACGACCGGCAGGATACGTTGCAGGCAACAACCACAACGAGCGCACCACCCACAATTGTGTTTAATCCTGAAGCGGATCGCAAGTTTCTGGCCACCCGTGAGTACTGCAAGTTGTGATATAATAGTGAGACATAGCTTACTAAGGAATTTATTTTGCTTCAGACTCCATTGATACGCATGCCACACGCTGGAGTAGCGGCACTGGCGCCCAGTTTGTCTACGCGTTTCCGCTCATATCGGAAATGGTAGCCATTATTTGGACGGCCATGTGTATTATCTACCAAACAGGCAACAAGAAAACATCGTAAGATGGGTTAATTTAAAGAACAGTATTGGATTCTAAAGTCTGCTTCTTTCTTTTAGAGTGCTGCCCAAGCCTTGGCGCATTGTGGTGCCCTCCATAATCATCTTCACGCTGATGAGCCTGGGCAGCGCAGCCTACACGATACTGACCAATGGCTATCTGAAGCGTCTGTGCGGGCACTTGCGTCAGGGTCTCAGCAATCCCCAGGCCGTCAGGTGGGTCGTTGCTCCTCTAACACTCATAAACTTGCCGAGTACATTAATTGTTTTCCCTTTTAGCTGTGGTGACGCCATCGCCCTGCTGCGCCCGCTCATCCATGAGCACAGCGTCGCACACGATACGTATCTGGATCTATTTCGTTCCAGCTACACCATCAGCATGGTCCTGTGGCTCCTGGCCCTGCTGGTCATGGTGCTGCGTTATTTGTTTGCCGTGGACTTCCAGTTGGTCGACATCGACGAGATGTTTGATCGTCGCACGGCTGGCGCTCAGCCCGTACGGCCGGCGTATACGGAGGTGTTGCAGTCAAGTCCGCAGCACCAGCAGCAGGTGAGATCCAAGTCGGAGGATGATTATCAGAGTGCCAAGTCACGTCTCAGCGACACGGCCGTGCCGCTGCTCGATTTGAGGGCCTACGAACAGTCGAAACCACAAACGCACTTAACAACTGTGGCCTAAGGCTTGACTTTGTCGCAGGCCGAAGCACATCAGAAATCTCAGGTTTATTTTTATACGATTGGTTAGCAGAAGGAACGCAGAGGGGAACAACAAGATTTTAAACAAATTAACACAAAATATGTAATGCTTACTTCGGCATGCCGTAGATGAAATATCTTTGCAGATGAAATGTTGCTTAAATATTTATATAGAGCTATATAATATAGCAGAAGTCGAATGCATTATAATATTCGATATTAAAGAATTTACCAAATTTTATCTGCAAAGTTATAAACAATCTTAACGAAAGTCTGCTGAACTTCTGAAGAAAGGTTTCGAAAAATGATTCAATGATATTATCTAAGCGTAAACTAAGTAAACTCGTGCCTCGATTTAATTATTGATATAAACTCTTTAAGTTATTAGTGAATAGTTTTAATTGAATTGCAATAGTCTAACCATTAAACCAGAAGGTGCAAATAAACTACAAATATTCCATATACACACATATGTACTCTACAGTAGTTTCATTGTGATGGTCTTGGTCTCCAGGTAGTTGTCCAGGCCATCCTTGCCGAGTTCGCGACCAATGCCCGAGTGCTTAAAGCCACCGAACGGCGTCTGGGGCAACACGGCATCGTAGCAGTTGATCCAGACGGAGCCGGCGTCAACGCTGTTGGCGAACTTCATGGCCTTGTTGATGTCGTTGGTAATGACGCCGGCGGCCAGGCCGTACTCCACATTGTTCGCGCGGTCGATCATCTCATCGATGCAGCTGAACTTGAAGATGGACTGCACAGGTCCAAAGATCTGCGAGGACAGCAAGAATAATAACGATTAAAGATGTTTATTTGATGAGTGTCAATTGTCGAGCATACCTCCTCCTGGGCGATGCGCATGTCATCCTTAACGTCCGAGAAGACGGTGGGCTCAATGAAGTAGCCCACACTGCCGATGCGCTTGCCGCCCGCCTGCAGCTTGGCGCCCTGCTGCTTGCCACTCTCAATGTAGCCCAGCACCTTGGTCATCATCTCCTCGTCGATCTGCGGGCCCTGCAGCACGTTCTCCTCGAAGGGATTGCCCACGGTGCGTGCCTTGGCCTTGGCCGCCGCCTTCGCCACGAACTGGTCGTAGATCTTCTCGTGCACGTAGGTGCGGCTGCCGGCGCAGCAGCTCTGGCCGTGATTGGAGAACAGCGCCTCGTGGGTGGTGTCCACCGCGTAGTCAACTGCAAGGCAAGCGTATTAAATGGGCAAAGCGTCAACTTGTTTTCCACTCACTGTCCGCATCCTCGAACACGACCACGGGACTCTTGCCGCCCAGTTCCAGGGAGACACGCTTCAGATTTGATGTGGCAGCCGCCTGCATGACAATGCGTCCAATGTCCACGGAGCCGGTAAAGGCCACCTTGGCAATCTGGGGATGTTCGCTGATGGCTGCGCCAGCGGTGGGTCCAAAGCCATTAATCACATTAATAACGCCCGCCGGGAAGCCAGCCTCCTTGGCCAGTGCGGCCATGTGGAGTGCTGTGAGCGGCGTTTGCTCCGCAGGCTTCATGATAATGGTGCAGCCGACGGCCAGGGCGGGTCCCCACTTCCAGGCCAGCATCAGCAGCGGGTAGTTCCAGGGAATGATCTGACCCACGACGCCAACGGGTTCCTTGCGTGTCATGGAAATGAATCCACCGGCGGGAATGGTGTCGCCGAAGAACTTGTCGGTCCAGCCGGCATAATACTGCAGCGTCATTATCGAGATGGTGACATCGAAGAGTGCCTCCGCGTAGGGCTTGCCGTTGTCCTGAGTTTCGATGCTGGCCAAGAAGTGCTTGTCGCGCTCCATCAGCTCACAGAGCCTGGAAAGGACAAAAGAGGTTAGCTAGGTAAATGCAGAAGGATCTGATCGATTTCACTTACTTGTTCATCAGATTGGTTCGCTGCAGCGGACTCAATTTGCGCCAGGCGGAGTCGCGATGAAAGGCCTTCTTGGCAGCAGCCACGGCTAGGTCCACATCAGCCTGCATAGGTGGGACTTAGAGATAAGATTTCAGTGCCGTGCATATCAGAAACTCACCTTACTGCCCTCGGCCACTTGGATGATCTCCTTGCCCGTAGCCGGATTGTAGGTGGCAAAGGTTTTGCCCGAAGCGGCGTCAACGAATTCATTGTTGATAAAGAGCTACACAGATAAGCAGATTACAGTCCAATTACTTATCTAATAATAGAAAATTCTGATTGCCTTTTAGAGCCCCTCACCTCGCTGCAGGCGGGTGAGCAATGCTCGTAGTCGGATCCGCTGCACGCCCTGCCCCGCAAATGCAGCTGCACCCCCTTGCGTGCCACTAATTTGCGCAACTTTATCATCGACCCTTGCCCCCGCTTGGCAAACAGCCGCTTTTCGCGGACTTAACAAGTTGTCAGCAGCCTCGGTTTAGGGGCACGCAACAGTTTTTCGCAATTCAAACACAATTGTGATTCCAGTCACGATTTAAACTCTCGACATAGAACTTTCAACAAATAATGTCACTGTCATTGAAATTCATAGCTTATATTCTTAAGGCAAACAAAGTTATTTGCTTAATAGTATAAGTTAATGGATGGCAGCATTAAAATCAGCCTAATTACCTACAAACAGGTTATAAAGCACCACAAGTGGCTATCAAGTGTTTAAAGGATCGCAACGAAAAGTTGCAATCTCATGCTCTGCCAATAAACATGGGATAAATAAAGTAAAATATTGTTGACTTCTAAAATCAACACTCGAGCGCAACTAATCTAATGTTGTGTTGGTCTCTTATCAACGTGCTCATTATCGGACACACAAAGTTCTATAATTAAGTGCTGTCAAAAGTTGAAGCTAGTGGGGTTAAATTAACTAATACCCTGTAAACAGCCAACGGTGAAAAAGCTCTCGACTTTTAAACACATTCAAATGTAAGTTAATGAATTTATGTGCAAATCAGGAATATATGTATGTATATATATATATGTGTGTACATATATCAGAGATATACTAAAATTTAAGGTCATTATACCTTTTGATCTGTGCGTAGGGGGTGTTCACATGTCCCAGCTGATAAAGCGCCAGATGGGCTCGCAATCAAATTGAAACATATTGCGGTCATAAACATATACTAAATATGTACATACATTTATTTCTTTATATACACTTTATATATGTATATAAATTCTTGCGATTTGCGACACAAAAACCTGTTTGCTTTTTTTAAACTGGCAACGCGTTGAAAATCTGTAACTGGCCGAGTTAAACAAAGTTTTCTTTTATCAAAATCAGATGCAAGAAAAATTGTATCGAATGTTATTCTACGCTGCCCTTAAGCTTATCAAATGTAACTAGCTTAGCGCATAAGCCTCCAATTTTCCTCATGCAATTGAAATTCTGCACTCGTCAAATCAAACATCTGCTTATATATAGTTATGCATTTAAGTACACTTCTATATATACATATTGTATATATCAATACATTACATGCTAGTTTATTTACTTACTTTTGTGTACTTGGGCTGAGCATTTGGGTTTGCCATATTGAAGAGCTGCAATTGATTAACTGACGACTGCACTGTTTGCGATTAGCGGACTGAAGGAGGCTTCTTGAGCGTTCGCTCTTAACTGAAGCTGCAGCCGTTTCAATTATTCGTTTTATATGTGCTTTCGTGTGGTGCGTTTGTTTGGTTTGCTTTGCGCTTTGTCTTTATCGCTGGCTCGCTTTGTTGCCTCAATGTGTTATCTGTTTTGCCGGCCGGCAGAAAAACATTTTTATATGTGTTTCTGCATGATTTAGGTACCCTGTTGAAAAAAGCTTTTGGTGCTTGATTTGGAGTATGTTATTTTCTCTTTAATAAAACCACGACTTGTTATATCTTTTATTCTGATTTTAAGGTACAGCCGTTTCTTTCCAAAACTTTGATATATTTTTAGCTACTATTTTTATTTTATATTTTACTCTAGTTCATTCAACAACTGCAGGGTATTTGTAAGTTGTAAACAGTTTGTTTTTTTATTTATTGTATTTAGCTTTATGTTTTGTACGCCTTTTCGCCTGTTGATTAAAGCTTTACAGCAAGAGCTTCTATCAATAATAAAGGGTGCGTGTCTTGACTAAGACCTTTTTTTATAAAAATACAGGTAAGTGATTTATAAAAAATTACATTTCCATTGAGATTTTATCAGTTAAGTAAAGTATATAAATGTTTTTTTCATAGTTTTGTTGTGTTTACCAGCGCACCGTCCGCCTTATCGTAGTTCTTAGTGGGGAAGCTCTCATAGTGGTAGGAACGCTTAACCAAGGCGTGATCCAGAAACTTTAGTTTCCTCAGCGACTGTGCGATATAATTACTAAAAAAAAAACACAGGCCACTTAGATAGTAGATGGAGTAAGTTTTTATACGCCCACCTGTAGTATGCGTAGTCGTAGTCCAAGTAGTTGGAGAAGGGCTGCAAATTGAGGCCATCGGGGCAGATGGGATTGCCGTGCAGGCTCAGGTACTGCAGGTTGGGAAACAGGCGCCTGATAAGCCTAATCGTTGCTGGCAGATCGCTGAACTGAAACGCGAAATATGTTTCTTCATATATTTGATAACACAGCACATTCACTTTTTATATACCCTAGCGAAGGGTGTTATGCTTTTGTAACGGTTAGATGGAGACATATTTGAGAATACTTAACTGATATTTAAGCGAGAAATTTTATAACATAAAGTTATAACTTTCAGTCAAAAATTGGGGGTTTTAGGTAAATCTATTTTGATTTTAAGATATCCCAAGCAAAGTTAATAAAAAGATTACTTGGTTTCAAATACTTCAGGATCTATATACATACCAACATCGTACTATAAAATACTATTGAATAGCATACACTAGTCACATTAATTAATTTTTACTGTTGTGAATTTTATCGGAGAGCTCAAATGCTAATGCCAAGGGAGTTTATCACTTTAACTGATCAACTGTTCTATCTTGTTTGCCTATTTTACAATATGTTTGCAAGGGTGTCTGAACATCGGCACGTCTAAGATAACTATTATTTGACGATTGTTTTTCACTTATATGTGTGCAAGGGTATTCAACCAAAGATAAGTTTTTGTTTCACCTCATTTTTGTTCAACATGAGCACCTCCAGCTGCGGCAGCGGCTGCGTCAACGTGCGAA
Source organism: Drosophila lacertosa (assembly GCA_004143845.1). Taxonomy (NCBI): domain Eukaryota; kingdom Metazoa; phylum Arthropoda; class Insecta; order Diptera; family Drosophilidae; genus Drosophila; species Drosophila lacertosa. The sequence goes on from SCDZ01000117.1 coordinate 58,943, forward strand.
GCTGAGACTCGTGCAAGCGATTGCTGTCGAGCACCAGGTAGCGCAGCTGTTCGAACTGCGCCAGCCAGGACAGGTCCTTGAGGCTGTTGTGGCTCAGGTCCAGATGCTCGGTGCAGTCGGCGTAGCGCTGAACGACCTCGATGGGCATCGAGCGCAGATTCTGTTGCACCAAAATAAGCTAAGCGCAGTGCAAAGGAATTTGCGATTTTAGAATTTTAGTATGTGGCGCGATAAGCTTTAATTGTTTACCTGTTCGCTGTAGTTGTCGTCGTCATCTAACGCCTCCATGGTGCGGCCAACGCGTTCAGCGAAACTCTGAGCGAAAGCGGCAGCTTAGCGTATTTGCGGTTTATCCGTCGCGCCTGCCAAAGATCTTCTCGTGCGGAACTGCAGTTGATAACTGCTCGCAATTGTGGCTTGTGGCTTGTTGTTTTTGCTTTTGTTTACTTTTTTACAATCTGCGTGTGCTTTCGGCTCGCTGCCCCTGTTTTGTTTATTTTCTTTGGCTTCTGCGAGTTCGTTGGCGAAGCTTTTGCGCTGAACTTGTTCAAGGTAGTTACTAAAAGCAGAAGGCGAAGCAGCAGCTGAGTTGTTGTTAAGCTCGCCGCCACGACACATAGATGGCGCCAGCGCGCAACTCTTTCGATTCGTTTACACAAACTCAGCGCAACCTTGAAGAGGTTGTGAATGAAAAACAGAGTTTTTCAACAGGTGTTTCAACTCTGAATATGCGGAGTTAGTCGAAAGAAAATTGTGAAAAAAAATAAAAAAAAAATTTTTTTAAGTCAAAAATATATATTTTTTAATGTAACTAAAAATTGATAAAAAATATTCACCAAAATCGAGCTCTATTTAAATTGCATATTAAAAGGATGAAAAGTAAAAAGAGTAATTAAAATTTTTAATTTTTAAATTCAATAACTCCGCTGGGTACACATGTCCAATACATCAAGTATACGACAAGTGCGCCGATCAACGGGAGTTTTAATGAAACAGAAATGCATACTGAGCCGCAGTTAAATTTACACACAGTCGACTAGTCACGTGCTTGCACTGGCTTTGTGATAAGTCCTCGAGTCGGTTTGTGGTTGCGCTGAGTTGTGTGGCCGACCCGTTAGTGGGCTACAATGGTTAAATGCCAGCCAAATACATGTTTAATTGTTAGTTAGGCCGCAAAATGCGCCAGGGTAAACACAAATGATGGCCGAGAGTCAAAGAGCCCAAGAGCCAAAGAGCTAAACAGCTACGAAAAAATGAAGCAGGGGCGCTGACAAGCGAATTTGTTTGCGGGCCCTGCACAATAAATGGCAATTGCAAAGTCGGCGGCGGTGGCGGCGGCAAATGTGATTGACTGCAAATGGCTAACAAAATGGGGCTCTTTTTGTCTGTGTGTGTGTGTGAGTGTTTACGCTGGCCACAACCGAATGGGATAACGACGGGGAAGGCAGCGTGCGGGGCACAAACAATACCAGATGACAGCGTAAATAAACAAAGTGCGAGATACAAATTACGGCAGCAGTGTTTAACTAGGCATTCAATGAAACATGACACACGCACACACATGAGCGTATACAAACGCACTAGAGTTGTATCGAAAAGTTCAGATCCAGTTCGAATGAACCGAACTTTCAAGTGAACCGCCAATTCGTTGATTTAAATTCAAGCTTTATTCACTAGCTATAAGTTTCATTAGTGGATACTTTGTGTTATAGCAAAGCTTAGTAGAAGAACAATTTGAAAAAGTTAAGTCGAACCAACGAAAAGATTAGTTTATATGATACGAAATTAAGTTCATTTATAATCATCATAAGCAAGTTAAGTGAATGGAACTAGGGAGCACAGCTCTGAGCTGCAGATACTTGCACTGGCATTGGGTATCCATGAGATACGTCAGTGAAACCAATCGATTTGTGAGTGTGCGCCGCCTTTGTCATTAGAGTCTCTGGGTCAGGCGTTATAGTGCCACGCCCACCGCCCAGGCAGTTAAAATTTGGTGGCTGTTGTCGCCTTTGTTGCATTCATTGATTTGATTCGGGTGACTTTTGTGCCTGCCGCCCACTTTGTGGTTTGTGCGGTTTGTGGTTTTGTGTGCTTTATTGTTTTTCTTTTTTTAATGGTGGGCAGCTAAAAATAAAAGCTCACTTTGTGCGTGTTTGTTGATCTTTATTTATTTTTACGCACTCATTGCATTTATACTACAATTATTCATTATTATTGTGCCCTACACGCGGCATTATAATTCAATGTCAATGTTTTCTCTTTCTTAATTACACGAACTTTCTATTAGTTGTTACTTTGTTTGCGGCTCGTTTGTGTTTGTGTTTCTCACTTAATTATTGTAATTATTTGTAGAAGGCTTCTGAACCTTCACCATTTCAATGGAATTTATGTCTTAGTTGTGCGTCACTTAAAGCCATTAAAGTTTATTGATCCGAGCCGTAAGTACACGGCAAACAAATCTCATTAAATTTGTTTGAATCTATGATTTACTATATGCAGCAAATCTGAAGCTAAAAAAATTTTAGACAAATTTTAAGAATGATATAACATAATAATTGAACAAAGTTCAAATATCCATTGTTTAATTGTATAAATAGTTCTTTTAATTTTGGCTTATATTTCATAATTAATTTAAATAATTATATATACATCTCTATTTTAAGATTTTTAGCTGCCTTTAAGAATTTTTGACTACATTTGTGTGTTTTTCAATGTGTATGTATAGAATTAACAACACTAAATAATAAATAGCCCTAATTTGCCAGTGCGCTGAATGCCATTAGAGTCTTAGGCTAAGTTTAAGGCTAAGACCCTTAAGTAGGCGTCCATTAACATTCGTTATTCATTGTAATTGAAAAGCCATGGATACCCCACATGACATCAGCAGCACACCCACTACAAGTGGAGCAGGTGGGCACAAAAAAAAAGTGAAGCGCTCGTGTAACTTCAATTTAAATTACTTCCTACGGGTCGTATGCGTTATATAAGGCAAATTGGGTGACCTTGTGTTTGTTCATTTGTTCATTTGTTCATTTGTTCAGTTGGTCGTTTGGTCAGCCCAGCCGCCCACTGTGCCCAATCGCCTTGGCGCGAACTGAACACGCAAAGTAGTGCACATGAAAAGACAAAAATAAAACAGAGCACAACGCAAAAAAAAATAAATAAAATCATTTGGTGTTGAACGTTAATTAACAAGATAATCGTTGAAGACTTCGCACACTGATTCCATCCTATTAGAAAGTTGTGCAGAAAATATTCATAAAATATGCACGTAACATAAATTAACTCAATAAAAGATTAACAAATATTCTATTTTAATAGCTTCAACATTTTAGAATTATTATGGATAACAAATAAATGATATTCGTATTTAGTATTAAAAAGTTATCTTAAAATATTAAGCTTTAAGTAATTTAATAAGTAAACAATTATTATTAATTAAACACAAAGTTGTTTAAAATGAATACTGAACACAAAATGTCCAAATACTTCAAGCTGCCTGCACACAGTGCGACAGCAGCCAGCAGCCAGCGGATAGCATCCAGCGGACAGCAGGCAGCTGCTACCTGTTCATCATTATCATCATTATCTGACTAAGCCATTAAGTAATTTGCTTGAACGGTTTGTCAACAAATATTGTGGTTTGCTTTGCACTGACGACGCGTCGGCTCAAGTTGCCGGCCCGGCTTAGTGTTCCTTCAGTCGAGTGGGGTCGGCAGTCGGGGGACGGTGAACGGGGGACGGGGGCGTTTCATGACACTCATTAACAAATTGTCATAATTTGTTTAATGTAGGTTGAAGCATTTAAATGTGTAACACACGTTAGCATGATTTGCATTATTTTTGAAGTTAATGGTAAAAGTGAAAATGATAAAAAAAAGTATAATAAAATAACTACGGCAATTGAAGATGAATAATTTCTGGGAATTTATAAATAGTTTTAAGAAACATTTTAGTTGAAGACCTCGAGCGATGTCCTTGATAAGGCCTCTCACAATTCTATTGGCCAAAAGTAGTCACAAGTTCAGACTGGCCCAATCGAGAGAATTCATCTTTGCATCTTTGAACAAGCTGCTTGGAGGCATTGACCAACTAATCGACTTGTAGGGTCGCATCTCAATGACGGGGCCTCCAAAGCACCAAGCACTGGCTCCCTCACAGCTACAGCAACAATGCGTTGTGGCAATGATGGACAAAAGCAGAGTTTCAAAGCGAGTTGGCACTTGAGTGCAACAAGTGGCAACAACGCCGGGCTCAAGTGCATTCTTCAGAGCCTCAGTCTATTTTTAAGCTGCCAGATCGTGGAAAGACCCAGCGGCCTGGCAACATTCATACCACAATCGAACGAAGGGCAAACGCAAATGCCAATAAGTACAGGTAAGCACAGCCAATGCCATGTGCAGACCAACTCCAACACCAACACCAACAACAAGACGAAGACGACAAGTCGCCGCGCTGGCTGCCACTTGGCGGGGCTACTGCACAGGTGACCTGATTTATAAGACGTGCCCTGGCCCTCCTAACCGGCCCCTCGCGCTCTCCCCTCCCTCTGTCCCTCCTTCCCAACGGTGTCGCAATCGACGCCTCGTGTGCTGCGGCTGCTGCAGCTGTTTTTCTTACCTTTGTGGCGATCTTTCGGCACTTGGCTTCCTCAGTGTGTCCAAGTGCACCAATTTCAATTTCGATCGTTGTTCATGTCGATGACGTAAAGCAGCAGCAGCAGCACCAGCAGCAGCCGCCGACCTGTTGCCTGTCGCCGAAGCATTTATATATATATATATAAATATATCTTTTTAGGTTCACAATTTCTCTCGCAATCGAGAGACGAGCTGCAATTACGTTTAATAATTTGTGGCCAGCGTGGATGACAAGTGCTTAAAGTCATAATAAATGCCATCTCTGTCTCTCACAAATCTAAGCATTTCGCGTTTGTTTTGGTAGCTTTGTTTTCTTTTTGCACCCTGTATCCACAATAAATGGGTAATGATGCACGCAAATGGCCATTAATTATTTTTATAGTTGATCAAAGCTGAGACGATCCATGCCTGATTGTCTGCCTTAATAAATTTGGCTGTAAAAGCATTTAATCATTTGTTATTTTAATATATAGACTGAAATTTTGGTATAAACTCACATTTGAATGCTATTTTAAAACACTTCAAATCTAATAATAAGCACAAAAAGCAATTACACGGTATCTTCTAGTCGTCTACTGAAGAGCTAGGCACTTTTACTTGTTTATCATTATTTGGCAGCAATTATAAAAATTTGATTTGATTTTTTGTTTTGATTGTTTCGTAATTGCATAAAAGCTGTCCAGTGCTCCAGTGTTGTAGGTGTTGAAAGTGTTGCCAGTTGACAGTTTTGAAAATGCGCTGGGCGTACTTGGCGTATGCGCAACGGCCTTGTCTAAGCGCCCATTTCCTGCTCAAATTAAGCCGGACAAACATTTGTTTAGCACAAATATTTGTTTAATGTTTGGATGGGCTTTAAGTGGCCGCAGCTAAAGTAAATCCCCCGGCAAACAGCTGCTGACCACAGCGGGTCATGAATGAAGATTCATCAATGGACATGCAATAAACGTGGACGAAGCGGGCGGTTGTGCTGGTGTGCACAGTTCAAGTGTGTAATCGTGGGTCACTTTCGTTTTCAAAACAACATTTTCGAGTGTGCTCCAATTGTGAAAATAACACTTGGCACACTCATTCGAAGGTTGCTGCCTGTGTGTGTGTGTGTGTGTGTGTGTGAGTGCGTCTCTTTCTTTCTTTTTCTCACTCTCACTCGGCCTCTCTTTTATTTTGTGCGCATCCGTAAGATACTTTTTACAAAAAACTTGCACGTCTTTAAACGACCTTAAGGCCAGCGCTTGAGTTTGAGCTTGAGGAAGCTTTAGCTGGTGTCGTTGCCATGCCGCCAGGCCCTCGGCAACAATCGAGTGGCCACCCTGGCAACGCTTGCTTGACCCAACAGCAACTCACACACACACACACACACACTTGATTAGCGGTAAATAAATGTATTTTGCAGTTGCCGCTGAGCATTTAGTTTGCAACTTGCTCCAATTTATCGCTTGGAGACATCAAAAGCCACGCGGACCACGTTGTCCGCTCTCCAGTTTTGGCTCCTGCTCTGCGCCGAACATTTTTGTGGCGGTCTCTGTGTGTCAGTAGGTGTGCGTGTGTGCGTGTATCTGTTAGCGGCTTTTGAAGTTTAATTAAATTCATTTCGGCTGCGGCCTTTTGTAATGAGATTTTGGCCGCGTCGCTCCGCTCAGCGTGTTGCTGTCTTTGCCTTTGCTGACTGCTTCGTCTTGGAGCTGCTCTCCCAATCGAATCATATAAATGCGCGACGTTAAGTTCAGTGGAGCATCAGTCGAGATTTGCGCTTTCCAATCGAACCAACCACAGCCAGCAGCAGCAGCAGCAGCAGTCGCCCCAGCAGCTGCCCAGTCCCCACAGCCAACCCGTCAAGGATTACGTGATCTAAGCTAAGCGTTTAAGAGACCCAAAGACTTAAGTGTTGCCAGTACCACCAATACTATTGCCACTGTCACTGCCATGCGTGCCTTCTCGCTCTTTGTCGGCTGCGTCGCCTTGCTGGGCGCTGTCCAGGCGCGTCCTGAGCCCCCGTCGCCCTACTATGGATTACCCCAGCAGCAGAGCCAGCGTGCGCTGCCACTGAACGGTGAGTGTCTGCTGGCTGTCAGCTCAGTCAATGTCAGAGTGACCTCAAATTGACTTCTTTCCCCCAACGCTCTCGCCCCTTCCTTTCGACAGTGCACAACGCGCCCTCTCACATCTACCAGGCCCTGCCCCAGGAGCAGTCGTTCGCCAACTTTGGTGCGCCACCAGCTCAGCCACAAATGAACTACCTGCCCCCGGTGCAGCAACATCAGCAACATCAGCAACAGCAGCCTCAGCTCGATGAGCAGCTGCCTCCATTGGCTGAGCAGCCGCTGAGCTCGTACGATGATTCCTACAACATGGCGCATCGTTTGTCCGGCGTGCAGCACGCCAGTGGCTACAACAACGCTCCACAGGAGACACGCGTCCACAAGCACATCTATGTGCACGTGCCGCCCAAGGACTTCGAGGAGGAGGACGCTGTGCAGCCACGTGTGCACCACGAGGTGGGACCCAAGCAGAAGCACTACAAGATTGTCTTCATCAAGGCGCCATCGGCGCCCGCGCTGCGTCCGCCAATTGTGCCACCACCACCACAGAACGAGGAGAAGACCCTGATCTATGTGCTGCACAAGAAGCCCGAGCAGGAGCAGGATATTGTGATACCCTCGCCGCCACCCACCAAGCCCTCCAAACCCGAGGTCTACTTCATCAAGTACAAGACCAAGAAGGAGGAGGTGCCCGTCTATGGACCCCCACCAGCTGAAATGGAGCCTCGCCAGTCCAACGCCGATGACTTCGCACCCATGGCTGATGTTGCCGACGTTCTGCCCACCACCGGCGCACCCGAGCCCGAGCCTGAACAGCCCGCTGCCCTGCCCTCGTCTATCTATGGCCCGCCCACCGCACCCGCCTACACCGGCGAGGAGGTGCAGACCACGCTGGCCGCGCCGGCCCATCAGTATCTGCCCCCGGCAACGGCACCCGCTGCTCTCAACATCGAGGACCCCTCGATGGCGCCCATCATTGTGGAAGAGCCCGAGCAGCGTCAGGCTATTGATGCACCCGCCCCCACATCCGGCCATGTGCCCGCCGCCAACTACGGCCCGCCCAGCCGTTACTTCCTGAAGAAGCTGAAGTAAACGCAGTAGCGAATCTTGCACTTAGTCTAAATGGCGTGCCGCCCCTGTCACGCCCACAAATGCTCACCAGCACTAGCACCAACACCAACACCAACACTCACACTCGCACACCTTCCACACACACACACTTCTTCCCCGCCCCAGGCACATCTCGCTTTGTTGCTTTTTCATAAAACACAAAATTGTTAAATTGTTTGTTAAATGTTGTAGACAATAAAATTCGAATTTACTAAAGATAAAACTTGGCGTCTCTTTTTGCAATTGCATAAAAAGCGAGTTTATTTCAACCTTTTATTAACACGTTATTGAAAGTTAACGACAATTGGCCCTGCTGCGGTCTTAACACCTGACCTTCGGGCCTTGAAGCCGCGTCGTTAACAGCTCTTTTAATTGGTTACGTTTTGTTAACTTTTAACCTGCTTCACGATTTTCCGCGTGTCGTTTGATGGCTTGAAGTGCAGCGATTGCGCGTAGGATTAAAACGCTTAAAATTAATTACAATTTAACGAGATCAACTACAGTGGTAATCATTAAAAACGTTTTTGTATAGCATGCGCTTACTTTCTCATTGTACGCTGTTTCTCTTGGAATGCCATTTTATCTAATGACATTCTTTAAAATTTGTCATTCCCTGAATTTGAAAATCTAACAGTTTCTAAAGGGCCACTTTGAGTAACAGTTTTGAAGTCATTTCACATCACAAATAATAGCCACAAATGCCGTTTGAAAGCCAAAAAAACCAAAAATGTCAAAGGGGCTCTTCTAAATGTGACATATTTACCCATTAAGTATCAATTTTAACTCTACTAGTAAACTGGGCCTTTGCGCCAATGTTTCAACTATTAAACAACCGAATATGAATAATTACCATTACTTTTCAAGCGCACCTCGCTGTAAATATTGACAGGCAACATTTCATGACTGGCAACATGCTCTCCAGTAACACATTACACATTGAACATTGACTCGCAATATGCTTTGTGCGCTGGCAACATGTTGCTAGCAACGTGCCTGCTTTTGGCGCCAAAATCCTAGCAACTGCGCAAACTGTGTTGTGAAGGCAACCGAAGGCTTGCCATCCAGCTCGTGTTTGCCTTCGTGCCGCTTAGAACTTTGCTGCCGGCTGATCTGCATTCAGTTAACGTGGGCGCCTCCGCTGACGCCAACGCTGGGCCAGTCACGGATTCCCAATTCAGTTCGTTTTATGTGCTCGTGCGCGTCGCAACGTAATGCCAGCTGCCTCAGCTATTGGTTCTACTTAGACTGTTGCTGTTTCTGTTCTCGTCGTCGTTGTTGTTATTGCTGACATTGCCTGCGGCATTGGCGTCATTTAAGGCGCTTTCGCTTTCAATTGGCCGGCAGCGGTGCCGTTGTCCGTTTCGGGCGTGTTTTGGCGAAGTGCTCGATTTAATATTATTTGGGCGCATAAACGCATAAAAGCGCAATTCAAGCGATTTGTTTATTTTAAGTGCCAATTTGAATGTGCCCAGCACGCGAACAATGCGCACAATAAACGCCACAATTAATTAACTGTTTATCAAGACGCTTTTTCCAGCAATTACCCAAGGTGCGAGCCAGCCAACGAGTCGTATGCGTGTTGTGGCCGCAGCAGCAACAATTGACCTACGCGTGTGTGTTAACGAGTGTGTTAATGTGTGCGTCTAATAAATAAGTGCAAATGCAAATGTGAAAATTGTGCACGTAACTAAATGTCGGGTTAGCTGTCTGTTAGTTGTTTCCATTTGCCATTGGCATTGCCGTTAAATGCTAATTTCGTCACCTGGGAGCTGTACAACCAGCCAGCCAGCCAGACTGCGTCAGTCCAGCTTAGGACAGTCGTGGTAAGTAGCCCAGCCTGCCCAAGTCCCACAACATTCAAGTGCTAACTATCTGATGCGCCTTGTGCAATATTTTTGGGCGGCCCTTTTTAAATGTCGCCTGCGTTTGATAAGTGACACAATAATGAGCCTAGTTCAGCCTTGGCCTGCACTTGTCCGGTTCTTTTTACTTTTTACTCTTCACTTTTCACTTGAGCATTGTTTGCATTTTCATCGTTCTCATAACTTTTCACAATGCTTGCAATCACAACAACTTTCCAATGAGCACTCTGCCATCTACAGGGGCTTCACTGTACAACTAAGGCTCGAGTATTTTAAATATTTTAGGATGATGCGTTTGCTGTATTCTCACTTGGCAGCTGTCAGCTGTCTACTGTCGGCAGTTAACACGTCCCAGTCTCCTATTCGAAGGTGGCGATTAATAAATTAGAATGGTCTCCGGGGAGCAACTCTAATAGACAGTTTTGTGGCTAACCCTTGTCACTGAACCACTTAATAAGAAATTTAGTTGTCAAAATTCATTTGCCGCATGTCATTTTGCTTTTGATTCCATATAAGGGCCGTGCATCTGCATTGTACTCCTAATTTAAATGAATATTTGATACATTTTTGGTTTATAAATTTTGATTGGCATATTCCGTATTCTTTTGGTAGGCTTTTACACTAATTAAAACAAGTTAAAAAGAATTTATTTGTACATTTCTTAATCTGAATGTTAACTCATGAAGAATAAAACAAAATGTATACCCTATCTCGATAGCTTTAAATTGAATTTTAAATTCTGAAACAATATTATTTGTTTATAAGCTTTTGCGGCAATTGATTTTTTAAAACAATCGAGTCAATAACTCACAACTGTCTAACAATTTGTTTTCAGAGCCAATCTGTTACAATTTTGCTGTCTTCGCAAGTTGATATTTGCCGACGGGACAAAGCCAATTTATTAAACTTATATTTATTTATGTTCTCTTATTTACTGATTGCATTAGGTATTTGCCGTGACTTTGTTTGCCGGCCGGAAATATGTTTCAATCGGTTGCTGATAAATCAGCCGTCTTCAATTTACAGTTATTGTTGCATTTGAATTGTGTGAAAATTTGAAAGGAGCAATAAAGCTGCTTAACAGGAAGTGCCATGGAAAAAATATCATTTGAAATAGTACACATACGCTCCGTTGTGCTGCAAAATATAAATTTTTTTGTGTTAGCCTTTTGATCCTAGTCAATCCTTGAATATTGTATGAATGTGGAGGTCGGGCTGACTTTAGCCACGTTGTGTGCGACCAGCTGGCAACAAAGCGAACAGTTAGTTAATTATAAATTATGAGCGGATGAGTTGGGGGACACATGAAAGTGTGCCGCTGCCTTGGCAATTATATGGGACCTTTGTTGTTGGCTTGCCCCAATCTAGACACATATGTTTATTTTGTTATTGCTGTTTTTGCTACTTTTGCTGCTGCCGCTGCGGCTGCTGTTGCAGGTGAGCGCATATTTTATCAGCAATTAACCATTGAAGCCCGTTGGCTTAAATGCCTGCGGCTTTTTACGGTTCAGCCGCGCCTAACACCAGGCAATGCCTTTTGGCTTTTGAGCTTTAAACGGCTCGTCGACCGGTTTGGGCGGCCATTGTGCTGTCTGCTTTCTTTTGTTTGGCCGGGCCCAAACTCTCAGCTTGGTTTATGTATCGTTTTAATGTCAAAGCGTGTCATGAGGGCGTTCATCTGTTTGCCTCAGATTTTACGACGTGGCGCTGCTTGCTTGGCCCGCCTTGGCTCCATTTACACTCAGAGAAAGAAGATATTTTTGTCATAATATAACAGGACTTAATATATAGTGATTGGCTTTTTAATGGACCTGTCATTCTGGAATATAACTGTCTCTTGTCTTTAAAATGATTGCAATTTTTATTAAATTAGGTGTATAATTGTTCTACACTTTAAGAAAGCAATTGGAAAGTGTTTGCTTTTAAATTTCATGTGAAATACAATTTTTTGTAGCGTACCGATTTGTTGTAATAAATGTGCTGTTCAAGTGCTGTTGCTGCTGAGCTAAAATTTACAAAAGCAGTGTGTGGCCCTTTATGTGTGAATTTATTCAAAAACACAGTCGTTACTTTAATCAATACCGAATCAATAAAACACTCCATCAATGTTATTACGCTTCCGGTAGTATTGCGCTTTCCATCTTTGGGCATCATCATTTTTAATAAACATTTCAGTAGCGCGAAAAAGTACTTCGCAGTAAAATAAAATTACTGCAGAGTTTCCGCTTTTGGTGGCAACACCAACAACAACAACAACGTTGCTCGTTTACCTGCGAACAGCTCAGCTGGAAGATCGTGACAATTAATTCAAACGGGTGAAAGGGAACTGTGTTAAAATAAATTGAACCATCTGGCAGATATAAAAAGTATATATACATAGTTATTTTAAATGGCACACAAATGTTATAGAGTAGTTAAATTTATAGTAAACTTTATGTTTGACTCAATTTCGAATGATTGTCAATATATCTTTTGCAAAGATAAATGAGATACTTAAAGTCTTAGTTCAGCTCGAAGAGCACATAAATAGTTTTCTTCTTTCTTTCTACTTAAAGAATATATATAATTTTATTTATAAAACAGCTGAACGCAGATTGCGTAGCAATTTAAACTAAATTAGGTGAGGAATTTTGTTTGGCTCATTGCCAATGTTTGTAAAAATATTTGTTTGTTTTAAAAACACTTTATTAAAAATATGTATGAACATTTTCAATGGACTGCAACAATAAGTTTATCAGAATGAGTTAGATTATAAGATGCCATTCAGCTTAGACAAACATTTATTTTGAACATTTTATTAAACAGATGTTAAATTATTGATTACCTAAGACTTTATATAATGGTAACAAAATGTAGAAAAGATCGAAGATGACATTTTTGAGCTCATAAATTTTATAAATTATAAATTTGCATTAGCCGATGGCAGCTGCTTTAAAACTTGTTTCATACCAAAGCTATGAAATAGTTGGACTTGAAACAGGACATATACATTTTGACTGAAGTAAATTCATTTTGAGCTAAAAAAAATTTGGCAACAAATTTCCCGGTATAAAATGCTTTTGTTGTTGGCCCCACTTGATTTTAGTTATTTTTTCTTCAAAGCACTTAACAATATGTAACATCAACATCTTTACAGACTGAGTAAAAGAAAGAGCGACAGCAACAAATTGAATTTGTTTATACATACTTCCACACACGCACACACACAAAGAATTTAGGAAATAGTTGCCAACTCGTGATGATAAACCGGTTGGGTGTTTATAAAATTGAATTTTGTTGCCAGAAAAAACACAACTCTTTTGTACGTTGTTTGCTTGCATATTTTGAACAGCTTTAAATATAATCCCAAAGCCAATCTGCAAGATGCAACCCGCAACCAGCTGCCTTGATATATTCAGCTGCAGGAACAAGCAAACACCGCTTCAAAATGATACAAGTTCTGAACGGGCATATTAAAAATTCCATGGTAAAGTTTATTCTTTACTTTGCTCCTTATTGCGGCTTTGTTTGCGTCTTTATTCCTGCCAGCGCTAAAGTTTGCTTTCAGTTTGCGATTCTTATCCCCGTATCTTTCTTTTCTACTGTTGTATTGCATATTCAACATTTTTTGTGGTCATTATTTTTGAGGAAATATTTACTTTGACAATTCTTGAATGCGATTAGAATGATTGTACGCAACCGCAAGAGTTTGCAAACAACTTCGACAGGTAACGTGGGCTAACATGGCGTATGTGTGGTATGGATAATAACATAGTACCATGATTTTGTCCCTTGTGTTGCCTCAGGTTAATCATGCTCAGCTGACTTATGCTGAGCTTACATTCATAGCAAACAATAGGCTTTGAGCTCCGCACAACTTCTTTGAACGCAACTCTTACTCATATCTTGTGAATATTCTAATGGGTTTGCCGGATTACAATTCCATTTGCTTATTATATATGGAGATGTGCACTACGTAGTAGGACAAAGGCTTTTTTAGAATGAAACATAAATTATTTATATTGAGCATGTGTATTTATAGTCGAGTTTTTTGGTTGTAGCCATGTCCATCTTCCATTATCTTTTGATTCATGTGGACCAAGTCACTTAATTTAAAATCTTTTAATGGGAGCTGTACCAAAACTGATTTGTTTTAGCTATTTCTATTGTGTAAAATACATATTATTTGTGTTAGGGTATTTAATTTATGACATTGTTCTTTATTTGCTCAAACTCCGGCTTTCTTATATTTATGGCTTAAAAATCGCGTGGATATAAACAATTTTTTGCTTCAGACATTTTACATTTTTCCAATGCATCATAAATATTTACATATCCGTGCTTAAGTGCAGTGAGGCATGCAACACATGCCCCGTGGGCCGTGCGGCTCATCTGCACACTTGACTGGCGTTTCTGGGCAAACGATTTGGGCGACTTTTGTATAATAAAATGTAATCATAAATTAATTCGAATAAAATTTGAAATTTTATGCGTTTTGTGCGCGCGTCAGGATGACGACGAGGATGCTTCGGGGTGCTCCACATGTTTATGGCTGACAGGACCTTTTGACAGACATAAGTAGTTGGTTTTTATTGCGTTTAGTTTCCATTGAGCTTCAACCAAGCTGAACACATGCGTAAACAGGATTCATAGGCTCTCCGTTTATTGGGTGCTTTTCGAGGCACTTGAACCGTGTCCCTATTGAACAAACTCAACAGCCCCAAAAGATTGTTCAAGCGTTCAAATACAAATCTAGAAGCGTATTTCACGTAATGCTACCTTTATTTCAGCATGCCGTACCATAACAATCCATTTAAGCGACGGCTGCCAATTTCATTTGCTGCAAATGTCCTTTATCGTAGCATTTGTTGTCCTTTGGTGCACCTTTCAACGGATGAGCCACATTCCACGGCCTCGTCATCGGGGACCACAGAACAACGGTCAGTTGACACATTTGGTTCGCTGCGGCAGCCAGCGGCAGTCGGAGGCAACCCTCATTAGCTGCTGGGGCACTTAGCCCAATGTTGGCAGCTTCTGGCCCAAAGGCCGAACAAGAACAACAAGCGCTCCAAATGGCCAAACAATTTCCTTTTGAAAATCAGCACAAACAGCATTAGTATTTATTACCGGCATTTAGTTTTCTATACATGGCCAACAGTTAGCGTTCATTTATGCCTGAAGTTGTAAGTGCTCGACTAGGGAATACTCTCAAGCCCCTTCCGTCGTCACATATTTATAGATAAACTTATACATTATGTATTCTGATTTTTTCATATATATTTTCATGATTTGAATATATTTGATTTGTATGCAAATTTGTCTAACAGCTTAAAGCTTTCTTAAGGCAAATTTGCATTTAACAAAGTTGAAACATACATAGGGTATCACGCGTTAAACTGTAAAATGTTTTTGATAAATTAATGCTACCGACAATGATGAGGTCTGACTGTTTGGGCTTAAAGGCTTTAAACACGCCATTGGCACATCCGTTTACCACACGTGTGGCGCCTCGGCAGTGTGAATAATGAGCTCTCAAGCGTCGAACCGTGTGTTCAACGCCTCCTTCGGTGCAATGCACTGAGCGCTTTTCGGGCCGTTAAGCTGTCTGACCTTTTCGCATGCCGTTTTTCTGGGGCAAGCAACAAATGCTCAGCGGTGCCGTTAGGCATGTTAATATTGTGCCCTGCATTATTGATGGTCTGCCTTAAGGGCAAGTTGGGCCGATATAGGTGTGACGCTGGGGCCAATGTAAAACAATTTGAATGCGAGCCATTTCGAGACAAGGACCTGAGTTCGGGCTAAGTGAAAAACTGAAAAAAACAAAAAGAAATATGCAAATCACTCGACACGAATTTCTGGCATTCCGCACAATTTCCGACTCGTCAAATGAATGTTTAGTAAGAATACCAAAGTCATCATACAAGTCCGAGCTGCCTGTAATATATGTACTTGCTGTTTCACCTTGGCGCCATTAAATCTGTTTGAATTTTTTTGACGTTGTCTCATTTTTTGGATTTTTCTTTTCGTTTTTTACAATTTGTCAGGGAGGGGAAAACTCCTCGGAGTATTTTTAGGCCTAGCATGTTGTCACAGGGGATTTGGTGCGTATATGTTATTTTGGTACGTAACTTATCGTTAAATCTGGAATTTGTTTTCTCTTCTATGCTTTTTATAAACAATATGCCATCTTTCTTATAAATACTGCCATTATGGACTGAGGCGTAAATTTTGCCGAGTGTTTGCTTTTTGTCATTTCCGAACAAATGCACACGTTAGATCACAACGGAGAAATGGTTTGTTTACTTTTCAATGACTGGACACATGTTACATTTGAGAAACTGCGATAAGGTCAATATTAGCATTGTCTTATCAATACGATGCCGAGGAACAGATGGAAATTAATTACTGTAATAGCTTTAGGAAATATAAAAGCAGCTCCCAAGTTGAACAGAGTTCAGTTCTTGAAAATGTCGTCGCAGCTACTTTGGATATATAAATATGGTGAGCAGAAATTGGAGAAATTTCAACTGAACAGTCAAATGCAATTCTCATTTGGATAGTCCTTCCAGCTGTGTTTATTCTGTGCATGGCACGGCCATTATTTGCAGTGAACATCGCCATTAATATGCCTCATAAGTGCGAAGAAGGCGCTGTCACTTTTCACCCGGAAGACTGTGCCACCTATTTGCAATGTCTGAATGGCGAAATATTGTTTCAGACCTGTCCCGCCGAAAGCTACTTCGATGCCACCTACGACGTCTGCGTCATCGATGAGCATGAAGTGTGTGCGGCTGCATCTAGAAAATGTTCGGAAGGCGAGATTAAAGAGATTCCTGGAAACAGTTGCGGTTACCTGAAATGCATTAATGGAAGCCTCGTCCAGGATAAATGCGATATTGGCACTTACTTCAATGCGACCCTGAAGATCTGCGAGATTGATGAGAATGGAATCTGTTTGCCGGCTCCTGCTAAGTGCTTGAACGGTGAAATAAAAGTGGATCCTAAGGACTGTTCTGGTTATCTGAAATGCCTGAACGGAAGCTTTATTGAAGGGAAGTGTGCCAATGGCAGTTTCTTCAATTCCACTCTTCAGATTTGTGCTATCGATGAGAATGGAATCTGTATTCCAGTTTCTGAAAAATGCGTTGAGGGTAAACTGGAGGAGGATCCCGAGGATTGTTCTGGTTATTTAAAATGCGAAAATGGAACGCTTATTGAAGAAAAGTGTGCAATTGGAAGTTTCTTTAATTCCACTCTGGAAATCTGTGAAATCGATGAGAATGAAATTTGTACACCGAAGTCCGAAAAATGTTTGGAAGGTGAAGTAGAAGAGGATCCCAAGGACTGTTCTGGTTACCTAACATGCCTTAATGGAAGTCTTATAGAAGAGAAATGTGCCAAAGGTAGCTTCTTCAATCCTTCTCTTAAGATATGTGAGGTCGATGAGAATGGAATTTGTATACCAGCGCCTGAAAAATGTTTGGAAGGTGAGTTAGAGGAGAATCCAAGTAGTAGATGCGGGTACTTAAAATGTGTAAATGAAAGTCTAAAAGAGTTCAAATGTGCCAATGGTAGTTACTATAACTCCACTTTACAAAGCTGTCTTATCGATGAAAATGGAATTTGTCGTGCTCGTATTGAAAAGTGCAACGAGCGTGAGATGAAACTTGATCCCGAGGACTGCGCCGGGTATATTCAATGTGTCAATGGAGAGCTGATCAAGAAACTCTGCTCGTATGGCAGCTACTTTCACACGGTATTGCACAGCTGCGTCGTGGACGACGAAGGTATTTGCATTCCCCCGTCAGAGCAGTGTGTGGAAGGTGAGCGGGAGACAGACCCTGATGATTGTGCCTCCTACCTAGAATGCATCGACGGTGATTTTATAGCACAGAAATGTGCTAGTGGTCGTTATTTTGATAAGAACGGAAATACCTGTATTGTAGATGACAATTTCGTTTGTTTAGCGCAGGATGATTAGGACGATTGCAGTGGTTCGTCCCCTCGGTGTAAATATTAACAATAAAACAAACAGCTTAATTTAATTATTTTTACACACAATTATTTTCAATTATGCAACATATTATGGCCTAGCAAACGAGAAGCCAAACTAACGCTCCGGGAATTGTTAATAGAATTTCTGGTCTCATATGCTTAACGGGGCCATTGCTAAAGTTTTTGCTGTCATTGTGTTTGGAACAGCTGCGACTATCAGTTAAGGGAATCGTAATATTAAAACATTTGTTTCTAATTGTATGGGTCTTATGAACTTTTCGCCAGTTGCCCCATCTAATGTTAAGCAACACTTTCCTTATTTAAGAAGTCCTAACTGGAAGAAGATTAAATCAGAGCATCTAATCAGCTGTGCCCTAATTAGCAATAAGAGGATTGTAGTTTTTTTGTATATGGAAATGGATACCAGTTGAAAGAAGAACGTGACCTGCTTCTATACACACCGGTATCACATATTTCTATGTCTCTGGTCCACAGATTGATTCTGCTCTTAATTAAGAGTATTCCCGCAGCGTAGCCTCGGCCCAATCGCCACCTCTTAACTTGCAATAAAATACATCAAAGTGCCTTCGATTACAGAGCGGAGCACATAATTAAGACCGAGCATAAATTTAGATAACAACAAGTCTGAACGCTCTAATGAGATACCCTGTGCCAAATCTTTCTTTTACATAATGGTTTGGATGATGTTTTCATCTTCTTAACATTATACCTTTCCTAAATACATTTCGGTATATAATTTCGACTGTGGGCGTGGCAGCCTAACTGCTCCTAAGCGCACATCAAAGGCCACCATCGGCAATTGGGCTTGTTACGATTTCAATTTCACTTTATTGGTAAAATTGGAAGCTGACGCTTCCGTTTTCGCAGCCTACCTTTGGGCTTTTAGTCAACGCGCTTGTTAATTTGCGCGTTGACGAATATTAAATTCAGGATATAAACGTTCGTCTTGCCTTGTCCGTTGTCTTTGTCATCCTCGGGCGGGGGTGTTGTGACAATGCCCCCAGGGGTCGATGCGCTGGAGCTGTTGTTTACATCATCGCTCGGCGTTGTTGTCGTATCTTGTTCATCGACAATCGTGGTTGGCAAAACTGTACTTGTGTCCTGTCCATTTTCAATGGGTTCGCCCAAGCCGTACGGCGATTCCTTATTCACGGGCACATAGAACTCGCCTACGGCAACATGTTCATTTTCAATCGCACCCATGCGAACCGTGCTGTAGGTGCTACCACAATCCTTTTTATTGGCTTCCACATGCGAGGGGCACTTGATGGCGGGAAAGTTGTTCATCCTCAGCGACTCGACGTAGTAGGAAACGGCACGTGTGTGGGAGCAGCCGCCGGTTAAATCAATGCCACATCCTGGCTGGGACTTGCCGCCGTTTGGATAAAAGGCAGCGCGTCCGATGGGCTTTGTGAAGCCCAAAGTTCCGCCATTTGTCTGAATGGTCTCCACGTAGAAAGCATCGTTGCTCGACAGACGCTTCTCTGGCTTACTATAGCTGTAGAGCGGCGAGGCGGGGTCAAGTCCCACCACCTTCTGCACCTTGCCACTGGTCACTTGCTTAGCCGTGAAACCGGCGACATGTGCACCAAGGCTGAAGCCCACAACCTCGAGTGTGTCTAGGGACATGCCATATTCGGTCACCAGAAAGTCTACTAGACTGGCAACTTTAGCGCCGGTTGCCGGCACCCCTGCGACTGAGGAGGCGTATTCCAGGGAGCGACCACGTGCCCAATCCACAGCTATCATATTGTAGTCACCCGCTAGGAACCAAGTATCTCGGACGCCGGTGTTGACACCATCCTTGTAATTGGAGTTCCAGCCATGTATGGTAAATCTGCAAATTTCCCAAGCTAATTAGGTTAAAATGAAATGAAGTAACTTCAGGGACACCTACATAGTGGGATTTGCGGCATCAAAGTTGGAGGCATCAATGGACGCCCGCGTGGCTTTAATAGTCTGTCCTTCCTTGGGGTTACTCTGCGTGTATAAATAGAACGTCACAGCATTCAGGGAGATCTGTCCATCAAACTCCAGCTCATTAAGGGCTTTGTAAGCTGCCAGCTGACCCTGGGCCTCATCTCTAGTTAGCCACTTGGGCTCGACGCCCACTTGGGGCACATACCAGCCATTCTCGCCGTTAATCCGTTGACCCACTTGCTCTTCAATGGGCAACGAGCTAGCTGCAATTGTGCTCGTTGATATTAGTTTAAACTTAAACTTCTACTAAAGTTCAAAGTACTTACCAGCTAGCACGCAGATTATTAGGAATATGCACACTGTCATGGCTATTTAACAATGATAGAATTGACGCAGCTACTGCCAATATATAGGAATTTGCCAATCTCATCAGGTACCCTAATAAAATCTAAATCCAAATGAATTCGAAAGATTGGCAAACCGATTAGATTGCTTATTATACCCGTTGAGTATTTGTATGCCCTAATATTGAATAGGCTCATGATTTTTAATTTACTCAAATGTTAATTGGAGTAAAAGCTTAGCTAAAGCTTTTGCATTGTAATCAGCTCACTAAGACTTTCAAATACCTATCATATAATAAATATATATATGTATTTTTTTTATATTTTAATTTTTAATTTTAATTTTTAATTTTTATTTATATTATATTTAGAAAGATGTACCGAATTTTGCGTCTTCATTTTCCGTCATAAAACAATAAATACATAACGTAATGGGTATTGTTATTATATATGGAGTATAGCATCGGAGTTATGATATGAGAATCAATCGAAAATAGGGCAAACCAGAGAACAGAGTCCTTGCCGGAATACATTTTTAAATGCTTAAATTGAACTTAGGGCTGGCAAAGCAAAAACAATATTTTTATTCTTCGCTTTACGGTTAAAATTAATGCTTTGCCTTAGGGCTCTTTTCGCTCGCTTGGTTTTCCACATTCATAATCAGAAAGTTGGAGTTTCCTTTGATTTTGTTTCCTTCCCTTATATTTGTGATATGGTTTGCCTTTTTATTTGGCAACCAAGCAGTCTTTCGCATCGATTACTGAAAGTGGTAAAGCATTTAAAGAAGATCTATGTACAAATTTAGTTTTCGCAAATTAACTTTAATGATTTACAAAGAATTTCAGTCTAGTTGCCATATCCATAGGGATACTGGCTGTTGACGGGCACGTAGTAATCGCCGGAAACCATGTAGGCGTTGGTAACAGCGCCCATTTTGACGGAGCTGTATGTGCTGCCGCAGCTCTTGGAGACGGCGGCTTCGTAGTCACCGCAACGCATGGTGGGGAAGTTGTCCTGGTTGACGGCCTCAGCGTAGTAGATTACGGAGCGGCTATGGGCGCAGGAACCGGTCACATCAATGCCGCAACCGGGCTGGGACTTGCCACCGTTGGGATAGAAGGCGCCCTTGCCAATGGGCTTGAGGAAGCCCAAGGTGCCACCGTTGGTCTGGATGGACTCCACATAGTAGGCATCGGTGGAGCTAAGGCGCTTGTTGGGCGAGTCATAGCTGTAGAGGGGCAGGGCGGGGTCCAGGCCAATGATGGTGTGCACCTGACCGTTCTTGACGTTCTTGCCAGCGAAACCGGACACATGAGCGCCCAGGCTGTGGCCAATGATCATGGTGTTGTCCAGGGACAGACCGTTGTTGGAGCGCAAGAAGTTGATCAGGTCGGCAACCTGCTCGCCAACGCCGGGCACGGCCACCACAGAGGAAGCGTAGTCCACGGAGCGGGCACGACCCCAGTCAACGGTGATCATGTTCATGTCACCGTGCGAGAACCATGCGTTGCGGACACCATAGTTGACATAGTCATCAGCGCTGGAGGTCCAGCCGTGAATGGTGAAGCGCGTGGGATTGTTGGCATTGAAGTTCGAGGCGGAGATGCTCGCCTTGGTGGCCTTAATTTCCTGGGGTGAGTTCAGGTTGGACTTGGTATACAGATAGAAGGTAACTGGGTTCAACAGGCTGCGCTCGCGGTCGGCGTGGGCGTCCAGATAGGCCTCAGCCACATCCTTGTCCATCCACTCGAAGGTGCCATCGGCCTGGGGCACGTACCAGCCATTTTCACCATTGATCTGGTGCTCCACGGCGCTGGCTGCCAATAAAGGAACAAATTAGCACTGGTTGATTACGGCTTAATCGATTCCTGCAATTTACCCGCCAGTACGCAGAATGCGAGAGCCAAAAACAGTTTCATAACGCTCAACAAAAGTTAACCTGAACTGATGTGCGGACATGCCCCCGGCCTGGTCTTTATATGGACGAAGTTTATCAAATCACGGGCCAGCTCTGCTTAGCCACTTGAGATTTGGCCAATCGATTGGCAATCACGCCAGTGCCCGCGTCCCCTTCTTACTGATAGGTCTGATGACGCCCAACTTGGCGACAAAATTGGCAAGTAAATAAATAATAAATTCGAAATCGAATGATTGTTTATACTCTTTATAATAAGCTGAAGGAGTCTTTTTTGAGTCCATAAAATATGTTTATATTCCTAAACAACCTTGCTTGACGACATCCTTAACTATATCCTAATGCCATATTCGCCAGTATCTATTAATACTTTAAGCTTAAGAACAAATTATAGCACTTTTTTTTCGTATACTTGGTGCAAATATATAAATCAGAATATTCCATTCAGCAACTTGAAATCGCAAATAAAAATGTTTAAAACAAATTATTGTTTAGCGCATTTAAAAGATAACTTTATAATGTACGAAATATTACTGTTATTATCAAAAAATATTGTAGTGTTTAAAAGTAAAAACAATATAGTCTTTAGCATTGAAATTTTAATACAGTTAGATATATAAAATATATTAAATCTTTTAGGTATCTTTTAGTCGGTCACATTAACTAAACCTCTTCTACCTAATTGTATTTTGGGCACTTTGCTAACTCGGCTCGTGTCTGAATGGGATGGGCCTTTTAAGAGGCTTTCCCCTCCGCTTCAGGGCGATGGGCTGATAAAAAGTTAAAATAATTTCATTGATAGCTGCGTAATTTGAAAATTTTGATAACATGATTTGTTTTGTCCGCTAATCTTGTATGGCAAAGAGAGCTTCGTTCTTAAACGGCACTAAAGATGTGAATGAGCTAGATAAAACGTAATTAGCCATTTTGTATCTGCAAAACATCCACATACTTGGTGACGGTTATATTTTTCTATTTACTACATCCGAAAAGCAGCATAGTCAGGTCTAAATACAATTATTTCTCATATATTTGGATACGTGTGGAAATCATGCATATAAGTATTGTCCTGCCGTTTATCGTATAGATTGTAGTTGAGCAGATGTTCTTTTTTAACCTCCCAAAGGGTTACACAGGAACTCAGCAACACTTTAGGCCATATTTCTTTGCCCTTAATAAGGGCCAGCAAAATGTCTACAAGCTAAGACAACATTTTCATTCAAATTAGCTTTTCATCTTATAGATGCTTTTTATCAAAGTACGCAATTAAAAATCTCATCGCAATACAAGCGTAAACAATTCTTCCGTTCTATTTAAAGAATACACTTCACGCAAAGAAAGAAAATATTCCCCTTCTATACCCCCTTGGGTGAGGGCTCTCACTAATCTCTGACGTGTGCCCGTGCACTTGATTCGTAGCAGACCCCAAGTGGTCTGTCAGGCCATCGTATCTTGATGGAGATAGTGCCTACGAGTAGTCATTATCAAAACTCAATGGTTCCGCTTGATACTTTATTCAGATATACAGATTGGAAATCTATTCAATTTTGCCGAAAGGCGCATTGCTATTAACGGGCACATAGAAGTCACCTTCGACCATGTAGGCATTGACATCAGCACCCATGCGAACGCTGCTGTAGGTGCTGCCGCACTCCTTGGCCACGGCATCCTCGTAGTCGTGGCACTTCACGGTGCCAAAGTTATCCTCGGTAACAGCCTCGGCGTAGTAGGTCACGGAGCGTCCGTGGGAGCAGGAGCCGGTGGCGTCCAAGCCGCATCCGGGCTGGGTCTTGCCGCCGTTCGGGTAGAAAGCACCCTTGCCAATGGGCTTAAGGAAACCCAGTTTGCCGCCGTTAGTCTGAATGGACTCCACATAGAAAGCATCGTCCGAGGACAGTCGCTTGCTGGGCTTATCGTAACTGAAAAGGGGCAGGGCAGGATCCAGGCCAATAATGGTATGAACACGTCCTTCACCAACGGTCTTGCCGGAATATCCAGCAACATGAGCACCCAAACTGTGGCCAATGACCATTAGGCTGTCCAGGGACATGCCATGGCTAGCTTCCAGGTATTTGATCATTTCTCCCACCTTGGCACCAGCGCCGGGCACAGCCAGCACGGAAGAGGCATAGTCCACGGAACGTGCACGGGCCCAGTCGACAATGATCATGTTGTAATCACCACGGGACAACCAAGCCTTAGTGATTTCGGAGTTCATCGAGTCCTTGTGGCTCTGTGTCCAGCCGTGGATAACGAAGCGCGTGGGATGATCCTTGTTGAAGTGGGAAGCGCTAATCGATGCTGCCTTGGCGCTGATTTCCTTGCCCTCGGTGGGATTCGATTTGGTATAAAGGTAGAAGGAGACAGCATTGGTGCTGATGCGACCCTCCATAAGTTCGCCATTAGAGAGCAGCTGTTCGGCTTCGTCCAGATCCATCCACTCGCTGGTGCCATCTATTTGGGGGACATACCATCCATTCTCGCCATGAACGCGTTCATAAATTGGCAGGGCACTGACTGAAATGACGCCTACTTTAGAGATTCTATTGACTTGATAGGACTGAATCGCTTCTTACCTGCTACCAGCAGTGCTGCTAGTACTATAAATACTTTCATTTTGAGTTTGCAAGTAGTTTAGTTGCGTAGTGAGCAGACCCGGGCCTTTTATAGCCACAACCCACGCATATTTGCAGCTAATCACGCCAGCTTTTGATAAGCACTTAAGAACCCCTTAACGCTCAATCAGATAATTCTCATGTTTCTGATAGCAAATCCAAATATGTGACTTTCCCTCACTGAGTACACCGATTTGGTAGTTACCGGATAGAATACTAACATTTTGTTTTGTATTATTATTTCATTATCATCATTATTTATGCTGTTTATTCACGTGTATTGGCTTTGATTTATTTTTGATTGTTCATGCATTACCTATTCTTAAGGTTGAGTACTAACTGAACGGCATAAGAGGCCGACCTATACGTCTAACGCCAAGCGTAAACGGCTTCTGCCTTTATACATTGTCAACCTACGTTAAAAAAATACTTTATACATGATTAAATTAAGCCAAAAAAAGTGAATTCTCTGAGTTTGTTACAAGTTACGTACAGTTCTTCTACTTCCCTTTGCTTAAGTAAACATTTTAAATACCACATCTCAAAAAACATTAATTGCTGTTCAAGGAAGTACGTTTATTAGAAAAACAGTTTCTTAGTTGATATTGCCGAAAGGAGCCTTGCTGTTGACGGGCACATAGAAGTCACCGTCAACCATGTAGGCATTGGTGTCGGCGCCGAGGCGAACGCTGCTGTAGGTGCTGCCGCATTTCTTGTTGACGGCATCCTCATAGTCACCGCACTTGATAGTGCCGAAGTTATCCTGAGTAACAGCCTCGGCGTAGTAGGTCACGGAGCGGCCGTGGGAGCAGGAACCTGTGGCATCCAAACCACATCCGGGTTGCTTTTGCCCGCCGTTGGGGTAGAAAGCGCCTTTGCCAATGGGCTTAAGGAAACCCAGTTTGCCACCGTTGGTCTGAATGGACTCCACGTAATAGGCATCGTCGGAGGACAGGCGCTTGTTGGGCTTGTTATAGCTGAACAAAGGCAGGGCGGGATCGAGGCCAATAATGGTGTGGATTCTGTATTCGCCAACGGTCTTGCCAGCGTAACCAGCGACTTGGGCTCCCAAGCTGTGACCAATAACGTAAAGGCTATCCAGGGACATACCATGGCTTTCCTGCAAATACTTGATCATGTTTCCCACCTTGGCACCTGCGCCGGGCACAGCCAGCACGGAGGAGGCATAGTCCACGGAACGTGCACGCGACCAGTCGACAATGATGACATTGAAGTCACCACGGGACAACCAGGCCTTGGTGATTTCGGTGTTCATCGAGTCCTTGTAGCTCTGGGTCCAGCCGTGAATAACAATGCGCGTGGGATGATTTTTGTTAAAATTGGACGAGGTAATGGACGATTCCTTGGACTTCAACTCCTGGCCCTTTGTGGGGTTGGACTGGGTGTAAAGATAGAAGGAGACGGCATTAGTGCTGATGCGACCCTCCATTTCTTCGCCTTTCGACAATAAATCTTCGGCATCGTCCAAGTCAATCCACTCGAAGGACCCGTCCTCTTGGGGTATGTACCAGCCATTCTCGCCGTTTACGCGATCATCAACGGGCAGGGCGCCGGCTAAAAGGCAAAAGGATTTTTAACATTTACAAATTTTTACTGCTCCAATAGGGATAATTACCTGCGGATAGGAGTGCTATTAGACCAAGTGTAAAAACTGCTTTCATTTTGGAATCAGACGCACAAGTGGCTTAATGTTATGCGATTCCTGTCTATTTATAGGACCAGCAATAGAATATTTGAAACTTATCATCTTTAGCGTTTTACAAGCACTTCAAACTTGATTAAAACTGACCAGATAAAATTGATTGCCATGATTAAAAAATCCAACGGTTGCACTTCCCTTTGATAATAACTGATAGTAGATCTTTATCAATAAAATGATTAATTGATTTCGGGCTGATTTGAGTACTGCGTGGGAAACGATGCCTCTATATATTAAATGTATGTTAAAAGTGTTTTTTAAACAATTTCTAAGATGACAGCTTTATTGTTTACATGGCATTTATAATCGGTGCTGATTTTAATGAAGGGTTTATAAATTCAAGGCTTGGCATTCACCCATTTGATAAGGGTCGTATAAAGAAATAGATTAGCGTTTTTGGTTTTAGATAAAGCCGCGCTGTAAACTTGACCAATTATTTCCCATAACAAAAATTCTTTAGACTGTTTTACGATAGAAATGCTTTAATTGCGTCACAGTTGCTTAGTTGATATTGCCGAATGGAGCCTTGCTATTGACGGGCACATAGAAGTCACCTTCGACCATGTAGGCATTGGTATCGGCGCCCATACGAACGCTGCTGTAGGTGCTGCCGCAGTCCTTCTTGACGGCTGACTCGTAGTCACCGCACTTGATAGTGCCGAAGTTGTCCTCGCTGACGGCCTCGGCGTAGTAGGTGACAGAGCGGCCGTGGGAGCAGGCACCAGTCACATCCAGGACGCAACCAGGCTGGGTCTGGCCGCCGTTGGGGTAGAAAGCGCCCTTGCCAATGGGTTTCAGGAAGCCCAAGGTGCCACCGTTGGTCTGAATGGACTCGACGTACCAGGCATCGGTAGAACTGAGACGCTTGTTGGGCTTGTTGTAGTTGAAAAGCGGCAGGGCGGGGTCCAGGCCAATGATGGTGTGCACCTGGCCGTTGGTGTTCTTGCCAGAATAGCCGGCTACATGGGCGCCCAGGCTGTGACCGATGACGTACAGATCGTTGAGGGACATGCCATGGCTGGCAACCAGGTAGTTGATCATGCTGGCGACCTTCTTGCCCACCTTGGGCACAGCCACAACGGAGGAAGCGTATTCGACGGAGCGAGCACGAGCCCAGTCTACAACAATGATGTTGAAGTCACCATGGCTCAGCCAGGCATCACGGATCTCCTTGTTCATGCCAGACGAGCGGCTCTGGGTCCAGCCGTGGATGACAAATCTGCCCGCAGAAGGGAATGAGTGAGAAATAAGCTTATATACACATGTCTTGAGCTACTCAACCTGGTTGGGTTGTTGGGGTTGAAGTTGGAGTTGCCGATGGACTTGCTCGTGGCGGTGATTTTGGTTCCCTTGGTAGGGTTCGATTTGGTGTACAAGTAGAACTTAACGGGGGTGGTGGTAAGGCCGCGATCCTCCATCATCTCCTGGCGATCCAGCCACTCCTCCGCTTCGTCCATATCGATCCACT
This sequence comes from Drosophila lacertosa, assembly GCA_004143845.1. Taxonomy (NCBI): domain Eukaryota; kingdom Metazoa; phylum Arthropoda; class Insecta; order Diptera; family Drosophilidae; genus Drosophila; species Drosophila lacertosa. The sequence goes on from SCDZ01000117.1 coordinate 86,565, forward strand.
CGAAGGTGCCATCCTGCTGGGGCACATACCAACCATTCTCACCGTTCACACGCTCGGACTCATCCAGAGCGTAGGCCGTAGCTGTTCAGAGTTTTAACTTGTTGTTGAGGAATCTCGGTGGTATATTGGTTTAATTTACCCGCTAGCGCACAGAATGCCAAAAGCCAAATAGTCTTCATTTTGGGGGTCTCTCGACTGATAAAGAATTTCGAGCAGCAATGGTCTTTTATAGGCCAGGCCAAAGAAACAATCGCATGGCCAGCCATCTAATCAGGCACTCGATAACTAGCTTAGGGGCAGAAATTAGCATCTGATAGGCGTACAAAGAATTGTCCAAGTGCTTCCAAACATTTATCTATTGATTGCTATTCAAGCCAATAATACTAGCTGTCTTTGCTGGGGTACAGTGGGTGCCAAAAATAAAAGCACTTCGAGTGCTTCAGCCTGATTAGAATATATGCAAACTGAAACTTTTTAAGATGCAAAGACACCGATAAAATATTGTTAAAAGTAAACATGATATTTATTTTGAATGGAATTGACGCAATCAAAGCTGATTGAAGGAGTAAATAAAGTGTAGCGGTGTATGAATGGAATGTGCCTTATCAGTGGTTGCATTACATGTCTGGGCCATGTCTCAAGTCCCATGCCAATCGCCGTAGCAATATCGAATACACTTGTTCTCAGTCAACAGTTAATGCCATAATCTGCTGTAAGTCACCTTCTCAAGAGAGCTTAATTGTTCGCACCCTTAAATGGGCTTTAATTGAGCACTTGAGTACGTGGGCAGGTATACTGATAGCGACCAGAACTAGCCCAATCTGTGGCTAAAGAACATTTTAAAATGTATTCCATTTCGCACGCCAGTGAGCAGTGTGAATGAGCACAGCAAACAATTTCACGTCTGAGCCAACAACAAATGAAAAAGCCTGTTAACAATGATTGAATGTGGACTGACACTTCTGCCGCAGCCCCCCAATACCACCTTCACCTTTTGTTATAACACATTGCCCGTACTTGCTTTATGTCGCTAATGAGTTTTCCATGCTCGATTATCCTGTTCGTGTTAATTGGCCACTGGGTGATGCCATGAATTGAATGACTTGCTAAAATGCTAAAATAAAAAAAACGTATAAAAATAGATTGCATACTTTTAGGCGGTCCAAAACAGCGCTACGGTCAGCCTAAAATAGCCTTTAAATTTAACAAGCAAAATCAAAGTTTGAATTTATTTGTCATTTTAAAGAACATTGAACTTAATTAAAATAAAAGAATTGCGCGTGATAACAATTGTTGAATGAGCGAAAGCAAAGAAACTGAGTGAAATTTAAATGAATAAAAGGCGAATAAAACTGAACGCCTGCAAGTGGCGGCAACTCTAAGTGAGCAGCAGAAGTTAATTAAATATTATCGCATGGCGCATGCTGCATTTAATTAACACATTCCGCTCGAATTTGCACCTATTGTTGCACACCATTAAAAAATAACTCAATTAAAATATGAGCTCTGACCAGCGTGGAGTCCTTGAAAAGGCTTGCAGCTGGGCAGTCGGAGGGGGCGCATTTGTTTAATTATGTAAAATATTTCATGGAGTTGCCTTTCTGGACAGGCACAGGCGAGAAGGTTGGAGAAAGTGTCACGTAACAAATTCAATGAAATTCAAATTAATCGCATTTTCAAAAGTGTCACATTTCAAAGGGGTTGCGAAAAAAGGACCTTCCGTTAAACGGCTCTTAACAGCGCTTATTTCGCATTTGATTAACCAAATTAATGGGCACGAAGGGATGGCTGTTCACACGTCATATACTCACACTACCACTCGATTGAAATCGAATATATTTCATTAATTTATTATCTCAAATTCGCGCATGATGTCAGCATAATATTTGATAAAGGTAGCTTCAACAAAGGAGGCCCACTCCACTTGAGGCCCATTGACCAAAGTCGCATTTGGCTTTGGGTTGGTTTTAAACGCTTACAAATCACAAAGCCCGGACTGACCACAAGCTAACTTTTTGTGGCTGTAATAAAATTCAATTTTACTTTTTTTTTAAGGCCATCGTAAACTGCTTAAACTTGGCGGCGCATAAATCAGCATTACCAGCAAATAAATTGCGTTTGTAAGGATTACGTGATGTGCGAGAATTTAAGCATTTTCCAAATTTATGCATGACTTAATGCCTACATTATCCAAAAATATTCCATGCCAAAAGAACAAACGATGAACATGACAAATTAATATCCGTCTCAAAGCAAAAAGCAAATACATAAAGTATTTACCAGGCTAAGACACCCAAACCAACACTTACATTCTGGCATGCTTTTCTCATTTGAAGCTTGGCTAATTAACTCACATGACGGGTGACTGCCTGCTGAGCTGTTGGCGCCATTAGTTGCCTATTTAAATATTAGACAAATGAGAAAAAACTATCACAAACATTCCTACACCTCGGCCACGCCCATGCCCAGTACGCCTACACATGCCACAAGTGAAAATTGTGTTGTTGGTTGGGCCACCCTTTACCCTTTGTCCTTTGACTGAGCTCTGCCTGCGCCAAGTGCGCTTGACATTGCTCATTAATTATAATTACAAGCACTCGGAAAAAGCTAACCGAACGACTCCACTCGGGAAGTGGCGAAAGAAATGGAAATGGGAAAACAACGACACTGCGGTTAGCTGTAGACTATCAGTCATATGACTGAACGACAGCGACTAGTGTGGGACTAGTGGGAATGAGTCGTGTTCGTGTTACCAGTTCAATCTCTAAGTACGACAAACACGCCTTTAATCAATAACTAACAAGCAAGATAGTCACTCTTTTGTTTAACCCACTCAGTTTATGTAGTTTTCATTAAATTTTTAACGAATACTAGTACTTGTACAGAAAAGGGTTTATAATTTTTTAAAATGTGTTCGTGAAATTTAAATTACTGGTTTGTAACTGAATTGAAAACATAAGTGTTAGAATTAACCGTTGATGGTGCCACAACTGATAACCACGCACAACTCTGGATTCGACTGGCAAAGACAAACAGAAGCTAGCAAAATATTTGCCATTGCAAGAGATGGTCTCGTGGCGCCCGAGCAGAAACAAGTGAACTGTCAATACTAGTTTCACTTTGTAGCAGTTTCAAAAGCAATTTCCCACAAGCAAATGCTAGCTTGGCTTTCCTTTTATGAACTGTTTGTCTGTGCTGGTCTCTGGCTCGGCTTGTCCTGATGCATTTGGGTTTGTTAGCGATTCTTTTTACCAAAATTATTTTGCTGCTCTTGATGCTGTCCTAGCGCATGAGCTGTGGCACAAAAGTTGCCAGACATAAAATGAAAGCTAATCCAAACCAAAATCCTGAAATACAATGAAAATATAAACCTGGGCTAGCTCTCTTTGAAGATATACTGCCGCGTATGCGTTGGGCGCCGTTTTTTTTAGCCATATTCTTGCTGTAGCGCCTTTTTTAAATTGAATTTATGGGCGTAGCACCTGATTTAAGGACGACCCCCGTCTGTCGCTACTTGGTTGCCTTTTCCATTTACGCGCGCAGCCTAAAAAGACGCTAAATGAATTTACTTGCAACTAAGCCGATCAAATCTGATTTGGCGCCACTTTTCGGCTTCATATTTCTCTTCTTCGGCCTAGTCGCTTACTCTATGTAAATACATTACTTACCATGGGCCAAATGCGTTGGCTACCGTTTGCTTTTCTCAACCCTCGGCAGCACAACGTGCTGTGATTACATTTTTGTACGTGATTTTTTTGGCATTCGCCTTGCCGGATAGCAATATATTATTTTTATTTTATTTTATTTTTTTTGCGTGTTTTATGTCAAAGGCAAGTGATTTCCACACGCAGCTCTCCTGTAACCTTCATTTCGCATTTTACGCCGTATTTTGGTTTGCATCTTGTGCCCTCCATTATCCGCATTTCAAAGCATTGGAGTTATTTCGAGATTTCATTTGCCCGTGTTAATTATTAACTTTGGGCAGTCGCTCACATCCCTGCACATGGTGGCCTAATATAAAATTGATGACTTCTCATTATTGAGAAGTCCTGGGCACAGGTTGAATGATATGTAGCGAGCCTTTCGGAAGAGCATTGGCTAACTGTGCGAACTCATTTTCGTAAAATGATTGGAACGTGATTTTTTTTTAAAGCGAAATCTAATCCATTTTTTTTTACAATTGTACTCTGGCACCCAGCCAAAAATCTCATGTATTTTTAATTTATTTTCCCTTTGGCCTGTCATTGGAATTGTCCTGATTCTTTTTCGCATTTGCATGCGTATGTCGTATACCTTGGGTCGATTTTTAATTTAAAAATTAATAGATTTTGTGTGCCAAAATGTTGATATAAATACACATATTAAAAAAAACTCTCTTGAAAATAGGAATTAGGAGAATTCTCTTCTTTTTTTTTGCATGCCTGACAAAAATGCCAATAACAAATCCTTAGGCACGCAATCGTCTGTTGAAATTTTATGAAGCTTTGCAGGGATTTTGGAGTTTGGGCAGATAATTGATAAAGTAGAGCAGTAGCAAGGCAAGGGCATAAGGCAAATACGAATCTGTGACAAAACTCAAGTCACGAACACACACACAACCACCCACACACTGAGCATACGGGCTGAACCTCGGAAAGTGCCTCATTATTGCGCTGAGATAAGCAATTCACTTGCTTGATATCCTTATCCGGCTTTTACAGCATGCGTCCACACACACACACAACCACACATACGAGGGTGGCTTTCGGGCACTGGCAAGTCAAGCAAGTCAGTCAGTGTCGGAGTTTATTTAGCGGCACATTAAAACGAGGCGCCAGTAAAAGTTGAAATCACTTCTTTTACATATACACATTCATACATAATACTGAGTACTGGCAATCAAATGTATGTTCTCGTATTATCTTTAACAATTGTCTTTTGTTGCTGGGCTTTAATTGTTTGCGTACGATAATCCGCTGCTGGTTTTCATTTGTTTAATGCCATGCCGGAAATAGAAATGTTGATTTAAAGTATCCCTTAAAGCTATGCATTTCAATTGAAGGTTTTTTTCTTGACGAGCAGGCAGCTTCCGTCTTTCTGCGGTCGATTAAGGCTAAAATATGCCACACTTTTAGCTCAGGTTTCTCGGTAGAAAGTTAAAAGCAATACAATGATGTTTCCTTAAAATACATTGGTCGATTTAAAAGATTTAAATGAAGTCTTTGAATTTTTAGAATTACTTATATTCTTTTTATTGGGAACACTTTGCTCTCTTATGTTTGTGACCTTGTAAGCTCTCGTTTAGCAAGCCATTTCATTGCCATATTCAAACAGTTTTACTTTCTCATCCCTTGCCGCAGCTTTTTTGTTTCCCTTTCATTGCTCAGCATAAAATAACATTGAAGTGCGACCAATTTGTCATTGGAGTCTCTAACGCGCCCTTAAGCGGTTTGCTTGTATTTTTGAGAGTTTTTATGCTCGCTGGCTGCCTCGCAATATTGTTTGTCATTGTGATTTATTCACATGCATTTTCGCCATGCCACATTCTTTTTCGTAATGCCCAAAATAACTTTTACGTATTTCTATCTACTACCAAATATACAAGTGGTCTTATACTAGCTACGCACAAAAGTATGCAATAGCTTTTACGTTTGCCCACAGTTGGGTGTATTTAGTTGCGGATAATAAATCAAATTTGCTTTGGCAAGCTGGCCACAGAAATGAAAACGAATTCCCTTCATTGATTCCAAGTGTGTAAATGTTTTGAATTTTATATCTTTCTCTTCAACTTTTAAAAATCCGTAAATGCTTATCTTGTACAGAAAACGTAATTTTTTAGAATATTTAAGCTTATATGTCAGGTTAAGCAATATTTTTAGGTACATTTTTCAAGTAAATGCCTTAGAGTATACCTTATTTATTTATTTTGTATGTGTGCCGAAACATATTTGTGTATTACTTTAGTTATTACTGTTAAATCACAAGCAGTCATTTATTTGATTAATACTTTAACCTTTCAAAATTACATTGCAAAATTGCTTCTATTTAAAATAATAATTCTAACTTTTTGACTTTTCTTGCAGGCTCTTTAAACGGCCAGTGTAAATTTAACTCGAGCTTTAAGCTGAGCAGCACAGCATATAATGAGGCTCCAATTAGGATTTGCTTATGCCAAACTGTGTTTGGATTAAGTTACTAGAGCAAAACTTGTTTTGCCATTTAGCTCAGAGAAGTTGTTACCAAAACATAACTTTTAAAATGGACTTCAGCAGCTTGGCGTGGCAGAGGCATCACCTGGTCGTCGAGCGCTCCAACTTGAATGATGAGCGATTGTATTACATAGCGCCACAGCAGCCGCTGCTGCGCAACGAGGATGATTATCAGGATGCAGCTGGCGCTTTGTTGTACAATTCCAGCTCCACAGAGCTGTCCATGCACGCTGAGGATGCGGTTTACTCATCCTCCACGCCCGCCACGGAGCGCTTCAATGTGACCGTACTGCTGAACTTCAGCTGCTCTGACGACGGATCCCATTCGGATGATCTGTGGTCCAGCTCGTACTTTAAAAGCGTGGTCTACCTGCTTTACATACCCATCCTTATCTTTGCTCTGCTGGGCAATGGCATCGTTTGCTACATTGTGCAATCTACGCCACGTATGCGAACGGTTACCAACTACTTTATAGCCAATCTGGCGCTGGGCGACATTCTAATGTCACTTTTCTGTGTGCCCTCCTCGTTCATCTCGCAATACATTCTCAACTATTGGCCGTTTGGCATTGTCTTGTGCCATTTTGTCAACTACTCCCAGGTGGTCTCAGTTCTAGTCAGCGCTTACACTCTGGTGGCCATCAGCATTGATCGCTACATAGCTATCATGTGGCCCCTGCGGCCACGAATTACAAAGCGGTGAGTAGGTTTAGTTTTGGCAAAGTAATTGAAGTTTGAAATCGGAAAAATCGAAATATAAAAATAGTTATTTTTCAAAAATTTCACTAGGGTGGGGTACATGATTTTTTCAAAAAACTAAAATAAATAAAATTTTAAAAACTAAGAAACTTTAGATATAGATTCAAAAAAGACGGCGAGCAATAATAAAATTGACTTCAAACATGAAAAGCGGTTTAGTTTTGACAAAGTTGTTGAAGTTTGAAATCGGAAAAATCGTAATTTAAAAGAAGTTATTTTTCGAAAATTTCACTAGAGTGGGGTACATGATTTTTTCAAAAATTGAAAAATTTTTTTTTTTTTAAATTAAGAAACTTCAGATGCAGATTTTTGATTATTATTGAATTAATGCTTTTGTATTTAGTGGGGCGCAAACTATCGGGACTTGACTGTATATAAAAACATCAAATATATATCAACATATATATAAAAATACTGACCCATTTCTTTGAGAGTTTAAGGTCAATTAGAGCTAGAATAGAATGATAAGCTTATGCCGAGGACCTTTTTGAATTCCTGGCTGATATTGTCCGTTGCCCTATTAGGAATTACAAACTTGATTCTGTTTATGTTTGAGCCTCAGTCAAATATGCAAAGCTGGCTATTAGTAGCGTTCAAGTTAATTGAAGGCGCACAAAAGCTAATTGTTAGCCCGCCTTCAGTTTTCTGTTGTTTTATATATTTTTTTGTTTATTTTTTTTTGTTTTGTGTGCTGGCGCCGTTAAGTGGCCGCCGGCGTATTTGCATTGCTTGGCGCTTTAGGCATTTGGCTGCCAGCCGCTCTTGACCAAAACGAGGCGTCGCCCCCGGGGACTTGAAAACACGCAACGCCAGCACGTACGCCGGGGAGACTTTGTCGTGTTAATTGGTTTAAATAGTAACCCAAGACAATGGGACGCACTGCGGCAGCTGCTGCAAATCCTGCGAGCCCGTGCCGCTGACTGCCATTGAACGTCAATTTGCTTTGTAACTGAATATGGAGCACTCCCCCTTTCGGCTAGCAGACTTTTCCCACTCGGTGGTGCGTAGCTTTACACTCGTTCGTCGCTTAATGGCGGCAGCACCATCGGAGGGCGGAGCACGGGTAACGGAACACGGACGGCGGACGGCCGCATTTATGTCACGCCCTGCCAATGTCAATGAGTGCGTGTGGCGCTAAGGAGCGAGGCTTTCGTGGCATGTGCAAATATTTGTGCGGCATAAAATAAATAAGGTTTATAATTATCCAGCCTGGCTGTAATTCACGCACCCGAGATCGCATTCGTGCTATGTTCGACGTTTCGTGTCGCACACTGGGCGTATGCGCAATGCGCGACACGCGCCACATGCGTGCGTCAGCTAATTTTTTGGCCTTTCAATTTTAATGTAACTCTTTGCATTCATTTCTTTACTTTTTTTTACATCGCAGCTATGCCAAATTTATAATAGCTGGCGTTTGGTTTATTGCGCTAGCGACTGCGTTTCCCATACCCGTCGTCTCCCGCCTCGAGGTGCCCAGCTCCATTTGGCATGAGAAATGCGAGAGGTAAGTAGAAGCCATTAAGAATCTAACAATAAGTATGATGACTGCTCTGATGTGTTCTGTGTGTGCGCGTGTGTGTGTGTGTGTGTGCTTCAAGAGTAGCCTTAGAGAAATGACCATGGCTTTGTCTGGCAAGTGGCACTTGAACAGATGTGTGGGCACATTTGAGTCATACGCAATGCGTGCTTGTGCCCAAGCAATGGACTGGCAAACAAGTTGAAATCGATAGCCAGTTGAGCAGCACTTTCAGTTGATTATACTCTGTACGTTGGGAGTATTTTGGGTTTGGGCAATACAGGACTTGCTGTGTGCATGCGATTATATTATAGGACATGAGCAACTTTAAAAATCGAATGACAAAAATATAAAGATCACTGCCTTTTTGATACAGACCTAGAGTATTGTCTATTGCCTATTAACAGAGTATTTCACAGTTGGTAACACACGAGTGCCACGAATTAACTTGTTCCAGTTGTTGCTGTGATCTACTTGCCTCAATATGAAAACTCCAAATCAGCTTGTGGGACACTTTTGAGTGAATGGCAAATATTGTAATTTTTAATACTGAGTGAGAATATTGTGAATATGATTTGGCTGGATTGATCAGACCAGAAATGTGTTCAATTGTGATGAAGTTTGACTTTGAGGGGAAAGTGCGAGCTCATTTTGCATTCAATTACTGCTATCAAGTTTAGGTTGTTGCACATTTTGGCAAAATATGTGGCACGCCGAAACGTTGCAGCTGCAGGCATTGTGTGTGTGGTGAAAGAACGTGCCTAATTACCACAACATCAGCTGGCCAGTTGGCCAAAAGAAGCTTTCGTTTAGTGGGCCATCAAAAACAGGCACTGCTGACACCGTACAATGGGCGAAAAGTGCAATAAAGTGCATAAAATGTGCACAAATGTCGCGTTTCATTATGCAAACGGCGCACTCAACAAGTAAATTATCGCTTGTATTTGCATATACAGTAGTTTTAATAAATGTTGCGTAAAATAAATCAACTGCTCGAGAAACAGTCGCGAAATTACTTTTTCTACCATTATTTTGTGAAGGGAGCTGACGGTTGGGTCTAGAGTTTTCAAGAGCTTAACATAAAAATTAATGCGTCCGTTAGTGTGAGCGTGTGTTTCTATGTGTGTGTGTGTGTGTGTGTAAATGCGGGTGAAGTCTGCACTTGACGGGCACGACAAGCTGACAGAAATGGTGCATTTTGTTCCTCACTGCCGGCATCCCTGACATAAAACTAATGCAATCTTATGCCGCTGTCCGGTTTTGCTCTTTTGTTTTGCATGAAACCGGACAACATTTTGTGTCCTTCATCACCATCAGATACATCTGTCGCGAGGTCTGGCCCTCCGCCGAACAGGACTACTACTACACGCTGGCGCTGTTCACGCTGCAGTTCATCGTCCCACTGCTGGTGCTCATATTCACTTACACACGGATTGCCATCGCCGTGTGGGGCAAGCGGCCGCCGGGCGAGGCGGAAAACTCGCGCGACCAGCGCATGGCGCGCTCCAAGCGTAAGGTAAGTTTTGTTGGCCAAAAACCACTTTTGGATAGCAACCACAAAAACTAATTTGTGGCCAAATGGATTTGGTCATTAGCTTGGGAAAGAACGCTATCAAAAATAGTATTAGATAAATGGCAAATGCAAATTGCCCACTCGCAAAAACTTTTAATCCCTTTAGCCCTTGTACTGTGTTTCGTGTATTTTAGCCATGTACGTTCCTTGTTCAAATCAGTTTTACATTTTTAGCATGTCCGCTAACAACACCCAACAACCAACAACCAACACCCCGTCGCCCACGCACATTGCGAATAGCGCTGGGCACTTTCCAACTCAATGCCTGTCTGCGATTATCTGAATATTTGCATTTGCCTTTTATTCAAATGCAAAATATTTGCAGGCCCATTCACATTTTGCTGTTCTGCTCTTCCATGAAACATCGCTGAGATTCCATGAGCTTAAAATAGCTGAGTGTATTGAAGTAAATTTAATAGATTGTAAGCCAGAATGTCTGGACAAAGACTTAAATGAAAATATATAAAAATTAAAGTGGATTTTAAAGAGAAATTGAAAGTGAAGTAAATATTTTCTATAAATATATTATATTAATCACAAATAAGTTACTCAGTGAATTAAAAGAACAATAATTTTACAATATTTTTTCTATAATTCTAATAATAAGTATTTTTGGCTTGGTTAGTCAATTATTACAATCAATTATTGATAGAAAAATTTATTTTAAATAAAGCTTGCAAACATGTTTTTTTTTAAAAGGTTAAAGCCTGCATCCATTTGAATGTTAGAGATCACACTTGAAGGCATTAAATGTCATTGTTGAGGCATAAGTCAATGCTAGGCATTAAGTCAATTGGTTCCCCATTAATATCCTGAAGAGTTCAACAGCCGCAACCTAATGCCTACCTCCAATCGGGTCGCATTTTGAGTTGTGGAGGCGAAGCTTGTCAGCATTACAAATCGCATATGATGGTCGGGTAATCGGCCTCAGCCTTAGCTACAGCCTCAACCTCATCCTCAGGTTGAGCAGACACCCAACCCAAAACAGCTGGGTGCATTTGCAGTATATTGTATATTGTATTTTAAATAAATAAATGAGAAAAGATTTATGCGGCGCATGCAACTCTTGTCTGGTGCCTAGTACGTGAGTCGCCTAACAGCTGAGCTTTCAACTGGCAACGGGCAGCGGGTAACTGGAGGTGGCGGCAGGTCTCGGCGGCAACTGCATCTAAAGATGCCACCTTTGTCGCGACGATGATCAGTTTGCGGTTTCCAGGAAGCGTTTGGGCCACAGCATAGACGCTGGATGGCGGCTGACGACCACGTAACTAGTTGTTAAACGAGCCTTCGCGCTTTATGGCCAATCGAATTGTGGAATTTCCATAGAGGAGGACGCCGCCTGTCGACTGCCACATGGCAAGCCAAAGCCAAAGCCTGTTAGGGAACAAATTTATCTGCATGACCTCTGCAAGTCAACTGCACAGCTGGCCGATGTACATGCATTTTTATAGTATGTATGTGAAGGAGAGAAGCAGCTGCCCAAATTTGGTATGTGGTGAAAATAATGGCCAGATTTTAATTAACATTCACTGATGCTTAATTAAGCCATGTCAATGATGGCGCACATCCATCAGTTACTTTTCGGGCTGGTCTGCCCAATTATGGCCAGCACATTTTGGGCTCAGCCAGGCATGTGCTTCTGCTGATTAAACACGAAAGCGAAACAAAATATCGATAGCCGGCAAACGTAGCGACAGATTCCTCCATAATAATGGTCGACAGTTGCGCCCACTGCCGCGAATGTTACCCAATTTCGGGCCCAAGGCGGCAGCAGCATCTGCCATTCACTTTTCGCTGTCTCTCTGTCAGTCTGTCCGTCTGTCTGTCTGTCTGTCGACTGTTGGTCAATCGGAGACCATCCTTTGGAGGCACCAAATAAGTAACCAACATTTTCTCATGGCTCCAGTTGACAATTTCTTCCTTGTTGCTCCGCTCAAATTGTTGGCCAAGTGGCAGCTGAAATGATTAGCAAATTACGGCCACAACAACACGATAATGATGATAACAATCATAATAATGATAATGATGATGAGAGCTACCAAACGTCAGCGTAATCGTCGCTGTTGCTTAAGGCCAATGATAGATATATGAAAAATTTGCAGTTTTGTTTTAAGTGAATTGCCATATTGGGTCAATACACGTGGCGTATACGTGATGCGGCAAATAACAAATAGCTTCTACGTTCCCTTTGCCAAATTCGTTGCTGCATTTTTTGGTCAATATTTTGCGAAACGCTTCCTAAATTTCGTTTGCACGAGCTGCAAATCACAGACGACTAATTGCTCGAACAGCGTCAGGCCAGCGCCAGGTTTTCGGCCATGGGAAAAAACAGCACCAATCTGCAAATGTAATGCAATAAAAACAATCAACTAAAAGGAATAATAAAACTGCTGACTTACGGCGATGACACGTCACAGTTGACAGTCAGTCGGCCAGACAGTGGCGAAAAGCAAAAATAAATAAACAGCCAGTTGTGCTTAAATCGACGAGGCTATACCCTGTACCCCTTGAATTGATCCTATTAATTTTTTTAATGAATCGACCAGATCGATGCTTTGATTAAGAATAAAGTTATTTAATAAGTTGGAACATGTCTTCATCTGCAATATACCCTTTCTTATCCATTTACTCTGTCTACAGGGTATAACAAATGTAAAGACTGCAATGCAGTAAGATGCATAATGCTGCCCCGTGGCCAGACTTTGATAGTTGCACAGCAGCTGAATTGAGGACGGGGGGGAGGGGGCTGGTTGCGGTGTTGGGCAGCTGTCGCTTTGTCAAATCGACGCCAGCTCATTGGAAATTTGCCTCATTTGGCTGCAATTGCTACTTGTTCGCATGTAAATCTCTAATTGCATAATTGACTGCAAGAGGCGCAACCAGCCACAATCGTCGTCTCCGTCTGCCCGCTTGTATGTGTGTGTGCACACATGTGATTAAGTGCGTGTGTGTTGCTTGGTCAGTCTGCAAGCGCCTGATCCTAGGTGTCTGCTGAGTGCCTGCTGACCACGCCACAACAAAGACTGATGATCTGCCAGACATGGCCAAATGCCCAAAGAGAGGCGGCAACGGCCTTACCCATTTGATGTATCGTTTTCTCTCTCCTTCTTTCTTTCTTCAGCGGCATTTCACGTGGCTGCAATTTCTTTCTTTTGCTGCAGTTGCAACGTCGTCTGCTGAATTGTGTTAAAATGTTAATTTCGCATTACGTAATCTGTGTCATATCCAGCCAGCCAGCCAGCCAGCCAACCAGCCAACAGTGAGCAGCTGGGCATTGGCGGGGCCATGCAACAGGGGCAGATGCAGGGGCTGGGCCAGTGGCAGCTGGGTCGCTGCCGCAGTCCCAAGTCGCATCATCTTCATCATCGTTGCACACACACAAACACAACGACGAGTGCATGAGAAAAAGTGAGAGGATTCCCAGGCTTGGCCAGGGCTACAGCTGCTTGGCTGCTGACTGTCCGCATCCACACCCACACACACACACTCACTCGCTCGTACACACATAATAACATGGCTTGCGCATTTTGTGCGTTTTGTGGCAAATTAAAAGATATCGCAGTCGAGCAACAGCAGCCGCGGCAGACAACAAACAGCAAACAGCAAACAACAGACAACAGTTACACAGCCTGCAATTAGCTGTAGTCTCCCACCGAAATCCCCCTCCTGAACACATTCGTTTCCATTTATCTGCACATTTGTATCTTTCTGCTTGAGCTGTTGATTCTCGCGACGCCTTCGATGCCAGCTTTCCGGCATTACAGGGTCCTCACTGCGCTGCACTTGGCTTTTGGCTGATTTATTTGATGGCAATTTGTTTGAGTCAAATGCAAATGAAATTTGTCTCGTTGTCAAAAAGCTAAAGCATTTCATAACTAGAATTCAAGTGAAAAATATGACAGCAATATATCAATGCAAAATTGACTTGAGCAACATTATTGTGCAATTTCAAATTTCATTGAAAGCATTTGCTTTCAATGCATCTTCAAAAGGCTACGTGCCAAACTGAACAATTTGGAAAGTTGCAAAACTGATTGCAAAGGGAGCTGCATTGACATCTCTGTATAAAGTATGTACACTTGAAATGCGTTAAGCTTTACCAAACTGAATCGTTTAGTTTCCATAAATCATGCAATAAATATATACATAAAACATAAATGATATCTTGTTTTAATTCCTAACTAAACAGCGATCCTGTTTATCATATATAATTAATAGGAACATATAACAGCCACAACATGGTATAAATTATTTTAATATTTAATTTGGGTGAAATATATTTTATTGGTTTACCCTTTACCCAAGCGACGTTAGCCATTAACCTTTGTAAATACCAAAATAAATAAAACTAAATTGTCTTTTGCCGTTTGCCAATAGACCACGACTGCTCCATAATTTATCGAATTAATGACCCTAAATTAAACACGACACTACACTGGCTGTCATAAGTTTCCTGCATATACGAATATTCGGGTTATTTGACTCATTTTATGTACTCGATATAAATATATACTAGTTTCACTTTTGTTTCTGATTCACAACGGTCGACAAGTGCTTTGGGCCCATTGGTGGTGGCATCAGCATGACTTGCCTGATTCCAGCAAAGAAGCGGCTCCTGAGAGATGACTGGGCCGACAGTGGCGACTTCGGTAGCTGCATTTGGCTTACAGCTGTCGGTGCATTTGTTGTTACATCTGCTCATTGTTGTTGCTGTTGTTGTTGTTGCTGTTTGTATTACATAAAGAAACATCTTGACTGTTTGTTTGGACGCCCGAACAAGTTTATTCTACAGCGAAAAGTGAAAGGCTTTGGACTAGCAGCTGACTTTTTGGATTGTTACTCCGCCAAATTCGGGTCAGTGACGCACTAAAAACTGCTCAGATTCAAGTCTGTGCGATCGTCATTTAAAACACTTTACAGATTTTTTCATTAAGCAGCCGCGCAATTTCAATGGCCGTCGGGGACAGCAACTAGTCTGTATAATATTAGTATATTACCTAGGCCTTACCCGGCTTTGCACGGCATAAATCTACTAGATATAATATGAATTGAATGGGTAGATATTGAAGATGTTGTCACAGTAGCCCCTTTAAGCCCCTTAAGCAATTACTGATCATAATTTTTGTTATTATAGCTTACCGTTAAGTGTTGCATCATTCAAGCTTCACTTGCCCCAAATGACTTGTTCACTTAGATAATTTATCTATTGAAGCCCGAATACAACATATGTATGTAATACTCATAATTGACGAGACAACATAATCCCAAAACTTATTAAAGCTTTATTTAAAAGTTTATTATTTCTGCGGTTAGTAATCAACAAAAGCAAACAACAAGCAATATTTTCATATTTTTTCGTTTTAATTCAGAGCTTATATTGTTTGTTTTGTCCTATACAGCTTCAATGGCGCCAACACTTTGGTCCGCATAAAACCGTTTTTCGAGGCGTTCCAACGAGCCCGTAAACAATGAAAAAAAAAAGCAAATGAAAAAGTACCCTGACAGTGGCGGCCGCCCAGTTGGGTCAAAGTTGTTGTAATTAAAATGTTTACTACACCATGAAATGAACAAAAGGCTACCGAATCGATGTACGCTTAAAATTGAGCAGTTCAAAAGTGGGCGCGACTGACGAGGGATTCACCTGGCCTTAAAATAGGCAAACTTTTCAATGGGCGCCCATGGGTGCACTTGTACATCTAAGAACAGTTCAGCCAGGGCAGCTGGCGCAAATTTAAGACAAGCTAAACATTTTAAAACAACCGTAAACTAAACTTAATACATATATTTTTTATCGACAAGGCGATTTTGGTAAAGAGATCAAGGTGATTTGATTTTTATATTAAAAGCATTCTTTTAAGTGGTTTTAAATTTATAAAACTTTCGTCTTGCCTTATCTGCGTGGATTTCTGTTGTCAACGGTTGTTGCCCGACCTAAAATATATTATTTCCGTTACTTTGTAATGCTAATGCAAAATGATAAGCCAGACAGTTAGCTTTTTCGGGAGCTGCTTTTAGCCAAGTTGCTGTGGCAACAGCCGCAACATTGGTTTAAAGTAAATGCTCACTTGAATGCGTTTTGTTGTTGTCCGTTGGCATTATTTAAGTTGTAACCATTTGAAACCCGTAATTAGTTTACACTTGCGGTAATTGCGGCATAAATCTTCAGCTGCAATGTGTCGTAACACTATTAAAGGCTCACGTACGCACATTCATACACACACACGCACACACACACACGCACATACATGACACTTAATGTGTTGACTTTTTGTTTTAGTTAGCTCTACTTAGTCCCACACCAATTCCCCATACAGCTATATTACGTCGCTCATCCCTTTTGCCACAGCCAAAATGCAGACCTCGAATGCAGCTTCACCCCAGTCTCAGCTCCAGCTCCAGCTACAGCTCCAGCATCGCATCACTGCAAAATGATTTGTGGCTTTAATGGTTGCAAAGTCTGTTTGCGCCGTGTGGCACTGGGATTTGTGGCAACATAATGAACTCTATTCGGGGGTAAGGTAAGTGAAGCTGAAGCTGAAGCTGGAATTGCAATTGGAATTACAGCGATAGCATCACGTTATTTTCAACTAAACGTAACAGTAAAAATAATTTCTTGTCTTGTAAATAAAAGCATAAATATTGCCCTCGCCTTGCAGCTCCCAGTGGCGCTTCAGTTTGCACTTTCTTCAACAATTGTTCGCACGTTCCTCTATCCCTTTGTTCCACCATACGATTGCCTGTCTGTTTGCTAGTTGCTCTCCAGACGGAAATAATATTGTGCCATCATTGCCCTTTTTAATGCCGTTACCATTTCACAAAGACCGTGTGGCCAAGAGCAGGCATTGAAATGCTGCGCTGTTCGCCTTCAGTGGCTCCACTTGGCTTTAACCGCCAGTGCGACAGCGACAGGAACGTGCATTCTCAGTTAGTTTCCTTAGTTTGTGCTTGTTGTTACCATTATTGCTGGCACGTTTTATTAGAGCTATTAAGGCGACTTCATTCCTTGTTGTATATCAATTGGTTTCCCACCTGGGAAACCTGCAGCGAAGGTAGTGAAACTGCAAGAAAAGTTGTTGAATATTTTGGAGAGCACACATGAATTAGTGTAAGCCTGTAAGATGCTTTAAGTGCATTTATTTGTATTATAATAATTGGTGTCCTGAAAGAAGCTTTCACTTATCGAACTGTGACGTATTTAATCTTATAGTAAAGGTTATACACATGGTTTCACAATACATTTTATAGATGCAGCTCATAAGATTTAATAATTAAAAATGCAAAAATTCATTTTTTTATGTAACTTCAATAACAAGCAAACGCTGAAAATAATTTATATACTTTCACCGCAAAGAAAAGCAAATAAAAGTTCTGCAAGGGTAAGCCCTTGTTTTAATGGCGATGTATTCATGAGATACAAAATGCAGTCGCCAGCAGTCGTTTTAATTAAAACGTGAGCAATTGCCATAATGAGTTGCATGCTTGATTAAAGGCGTTGCCACCGAGGCAGCATGAATCGCAATTAACAGGGGCAAAGATGGAAGCCAGCAGCTGGCAACTGATGACCCAAGTCAGTTGATTTGACCCGGCTGCTGCAATCGTGGCGGCAATTAGAGCAGGACGACTAACAACATCGACAAACTAAGCATTTAGCGTAATCGTGTAAAAATAAACGGATCCCTTGCCATAAGACAAATTACATAAGCAATGTCCATTTGCATCCACCGGATCCATTTTCTGTGTGTCTGAAAAGCAAATTTGCGCTCACATAGATTGTGAAATGTCCACTACAATGCTTTGGCCCGGCATCAATCCCTAATGACAAAATTCCATTACAGCAACAATCAAAGACCAAGACATCAATTACATAAGAATTTCGTTTGTTGCTTCTGTGGAACTTTGAGATACTTGCATAATTGCTTCAACGTTTTTGAACTCAAAATAAATGAAATACATCACATTAGATACATCAGGGCAATCTAAAGAAAGTATGTAAGATGTTTTCAAAAAATGTAACTTAAAGCTTCTCTTATTTACAACTTTCAAATATTGTGTGAATCAGATACATAAAGCAGAAATAACTTTTAAAGTTACGTTACACAAATCCAGTATAAGTTAGATTACATAGAGATACAAATGGCAAGATCCTTATTCGTTTTTTTATATTGCAATTGCCAACATTTTTCAGTTGGCCAATAAACCACTATTGGTAAAAACGTTTCATGGCAAAGAAATGTATCGCTTGTGCTGGCGAACAGCTAAATGCTCTCTGAATTGGTTTTGCCTTAGGCCTTGTGCTTGATTTGTGCATTTCCTGGCATGTTATGCAGGCGCCCGTCGAAAGGTTAAGAGCCAAAGCGCCAAGCGCCTTTCCTTGCCTTCCTTCGCCTTGGCCTGCCATTCTCGTTGGTAGGCTGTTGTTACTTTATGTGGTTTGTGTTGCATTTGCAACTGTGGCAAGGCCTACAAGGTTAAGAGTATTGGTGCTGGCCGCTCGGCTGGTTAAGGCAACCACTTGCGGTTGCTGTTTTAGTTTATGTGCGGTCAGAAGGGGGTCAAGAAGGGGAACGGAGGTAGTCAAGTTAACTATTGCAAGTCGCGGCCAATTGTGCGATACCAAACGAAAAAAACCAGTTTAACTAGTGACCTTTTCGCACCGCACACAATATTCATAATCCACTGCAATGCATCTAATCAAGTCTTGTGTCAGGTGCGTGCGGCGGCATCGTCGGAGGCGTAGCTTGATCTATCAATAACTTAACATTGTATATACCAACAACATAAAAAAGAAGAAGAAACTTGCAAAACTTTGTATAAAGTTTGCATAAAGCTGTTGCATCCGTTCGGGGCGACTTCGCCAATGGTTCGACACTCTGTTTGGCAGCTGATGCGACCTTGCCACAGATTGTTGCCACAGCTGTAATGTCACATAACCTAACGGCGGCGGCATGACTTCAACGTTTTCCCTTTCGGGCCAGTCAATTGAACAGTGCTTTTCCGGTACTCAATGAAGTCATTTCGTTAAGCCACAATTATCACCCCATAACTCATATACAAGTCTATATGCGACCCTCGTTGCCGTTGCGTTGTTGAGGCCGTCTTGTTCGGTCGTGCGAACAGCATTTACTGCAACTCAAACACGTTCGCTCATTAATATTTACGCTGCCAATTGAAGCGGCTGCTGTTGCCCAAACGATGACAACAGCAGCAGCAACAACAACTGCTACAACAATGTGTATTTTGCATACAAAATGAAGTGCAAAAAAATAAAATCAAGAGTTGGATTTCACCTGCTGGCTGTGTCACAGGTCCTGTTGCGGCACTTAAAAAGTATTTTATGCTTCCCCGTTGCAGCAGCAGCAGCAGCAAAAGAAACTTCGGCAATAACGTTTGCCATGCCAGATGCATCCCAATTGACAGCCATGGCCAAGTGTTTGGGCCCAGACAGCAGCATAAATCGCAGACGACTGTCAAAGCAGCGCCACAGCTCATTTGCTTTGCTCTCGGCTGACAGCGGATCCTGTGCCGAACATTTAAATTAATTTTTTGGACAACTGCACAAACCGAAGGCTTTAGTGCGAGGTGGAGAGTCGTGGGGGTTCGTGTGGGGACTTGTGGCAGTGGTAACCGCAACATCTTCTCTCTAAAAAGCGAAAGTTTCTTAGCAGGTTCGACGACGCTGGGAATCTCAATCTACCCGCTGAGTGGTCATTTATCTTGTGGCTCAATTTGCGCACCGCCAGCGCTGGCTTACCTAATCAGCGATTGTGCGGGCGGGTGAGGGGTGTGCGGGTTGAGCGGGTTGAGTGGGGTCTTGTGTGATCGCATCCTTGCGGCGCGCTGCCACGCGTTTTGCAGATGCCATAAATCGCATTGATTATCGCGGGCCGTTTCACACAGATTTGCAGCAGCTTTTATTTGCATTCTTCGCAGCTTGCGTAATCACAGGTCAACCGCAGCCGGGACCCGACTCGGGCTATCAGTTTTCCATCTGTCATTGGACGGGGTATTCTTTGACTCTTCGTTTCACTGACGTTGACCCTAATTGATTTTAATAGGTTTATATATTTTCGGTTGCGTGCTTTTAATGGCCAACATCCGTCGCAAGTGGGTAAAACAGGCTATTATGCCAAACGCAGGTATCGATTGTCATCTCCAGCTTTTTAAGCATTCCTTGGCATCTGCTTTTAATGCAAAAGGCACATAGTAGGGAATATAAGTTCATGATTACCATTCCCTCTTCGGATACCTCTATTTATACTCATTAAAATATATTGATATACAGATTAATAAAGTATTACTTAGTTTAAATTGTTCGCAGACTTAAATGTCTTCCTTTTGGCCAAACGCCAGAAACAAAGTATTTTTTAGTTAGGCAATCCCGACAGTCTCATTTTTTTATGTTGTTCTTTTATCTCGTTTGGGCCAACATTTTTTGCCAACATTTAACCAAGTCCTCCATGGCCTTGGTCGCCAGCTGGCTTGCTTTCCATTCGGTTGGGCGCTTTTATACTCAATCAATCTTTTGACCTCAACTTTGTGACTGTTGTTTTGCCAGCCGGTCGAGGGGCTTCATTTGGACTCGAAGTGTTAAAGCTGTATGCAAATTATAATTTCGTTTTTCAGGAGACAAGAAAATGAAACTGAAGCTGGAAAGCATGAGAAAAAATTCCCTGCATAAGCTTATATTACAATTATATACTTGGCACGCAATTCGGTTTCCATTTCAGGGCCAATGAATTTGTGAAACTTTGCTTGTTAACTATCAAAAAGAATGTCTGGAATTTATATTGCTATGCGATTTTTCAAGACGCGCCAAACGCGCTTAATTTCATTTAGTTCTCTGACCAAACGGAAGTACTTCTGTTGGACAAATTCAATTACAAGGTCCTTAGCTAAATTATGTTTATTGTAGCAAGTTGAATTGGACATTTTCTTGAGTGCCTCGGCAGGAATAAGAGCAGAGGACTCAACACGACTATGTCAGAACTAATAAAAATTAGACAGTTATCTTAACTTCAGCTTTGAGCTGGGGGTGCTTGAGAAAAATGTCTTTTCTGCGCCGATCACTCAAACAGATGTCAAGGAGACAAAAGTACGCGCTGAAGATAAAAGATACGAGCGCACAGATACAGATACAAATTGGCGTTGCTCAGTAAGGCAAAAAGTAAGAGGTCTTTAAGCTACGCATCTTTCAAGCGCAATTTATGTAAATAATTGCGGTTTCTTCTAGCTGCTCGATGTGCACCAAACAGTCGATTACACAATGGACGGACAATAAAGCCACGCAAGCATGGGGAGTGGGTGCTGTATGGTGCGAGGTGGTGCGGTGGCAGTCGCCACTGCAACGAGTGGGCCAAAGACATCGTTGGCTTTGTGTCTAATGACCATTTGCATTATCTTCTTCTTCGGTTGTCAGTTCTTCAAATTGCACGAAATATTCACAAAAGCGGCGAATGGAGCAGGGATGCGGGTCGCTTGCCAGTTGCAAACTGAATGAGACGGCTAGGCGGGGGGGCGTCTTGATGTTGTCTTGACAAGTTGTTTCGTCAGATATGCAAATGTTGTCGATTTTTTTGTTAATGTTGTTGCCATTGTTGCTGTTGTTGCTGCTGTTGTTGCTGTTGTTGTTGCTGGCCGCCTGTGTTTGGGCACGTGCAAGCGTCGAAACACCTCAAAAATTACCAGATAATTTCAAAGAAATGAGCCCAGGAAATGCGAAAATAATACCACAGTTATGCGACTGATGAGTACGGCCTTTTGATGTGGCGATAGCAGGAATACTGTTATTAGTTACCTTTTTTAAAGAAAATCATATTTATGTATATATTCAGAATAGTTAAGTAGTTTTTACTTTAGCAAAACTTTATGTAGCATTTTCACCTTTGATCCATCAGCCACACGCCTCAGTGACCGCGATCCCATGGAGTTTAGTTTAGCTCATCTCTGGCATTCCCACAGTAAATATAAATTATACGGCTGCCAGACCAGACCCTATGTGCATAAACACAGATGTACATAAATCTGATTCCGCGATTTCACTTTAGCTTCGACTTTTATTATTCACTGCCGTTCGCAGGGGCGTAACTTAGAGGGGGCGGATGCCAGCTTGACTTGCTTCGATTGAGTGCCAAAGCAACAGCTGTGAAACATACATATTTAAAATTCCCAACGGTAACGCCATTCGCTGCATCACGAATCGCACGACAATGGCAAAAAAATACAAATAATAACAAAAACAAACCAAGAAAAATAAAAATAAAAATTCACTTTAAAGTGCAATAAAATTTTGACAAATGAAAACCCGAGCAGCTTGGCAAACTGAGATCACCCAGATGGGAGTTGGCTGTTGCAGTTGCAGTTGCAGTTGCAGTTGCAGTAACCGCTGATTGAAAGCAAACAAGAAATACAATGGGAATCAACGTAGAGTCAAAGCCGTATAACGATGGACCTTTAAATTGACAGATGTATATATGTAAGAGATTTCAGAGCAAAGCTGGCCAACAGTCAGTTTAAAGGCCCTTCGAGATAAATAAAGCCATATTTATATGAAAACATTTTTTTTTTTTTTTCTTTCTACATATAACTAAATTATTTTAAATGACTTAATAAAGCGACCATATTTCACATAAGCACTGACTAGCTGAATTTTGAAAGTCTGACAGGTAAAGATTTCCATCAAAGTAGCTGAAAATCTGAGCAAACAGTTTGCCTAAAAGCTGGCATATATTCATTGCTTGAGCCGAAGCAAGAGAATATATATAATTGATGGCGTTGAAAATGCCTCCTTCAGGGCCCAGCACACAGCATTTATGATAACCTCAGCGGGGGCATAAAAAAAAAGCGGCAACTGCCGGCATGTTCTTCGCAGTGTTCGTTTTAATGGGTTTCTCTTTTTAAATTAGCCCGCCATTAGGTTGGACATTTCCGCTCATTTGGCAACATTTCTCATACGGCAGCCGCGCTTGAAGGCAGCGACGGCGACTGCTGTCGTTGACTTTTACGCGTTCATTACATCAACTTTTACGATTTGAATAAAAAACAGGCAACAATTGTTGGCAACGTTAAGGTTTGCTTTTGCTTTTCACACATTTGCGCTGCTAGCTACCGAGTGGATAGGCAAATACGGGACGCAGCGCTTTAATCATTCGCTTGGCACTTCATTTGAAAAATTACGCATACGCCGCGTTGTGTGTGCTCGCATTACAAGTAATTCGCTCGTTTTACAGACGCCGCCGCATTTATGTCAGTTGCACTTGTTGTTAATCTTGTTGCTGTTGTTGCTGTTACTGTTGTTGTTGCCTTGACAGACACGCTGCACTGGCTCGTAATTCGTTTAATTGATGTTGGAAGCGTTGGCGACGACAACACAACGCATGGCCCACATTCTGCGCCCGCTTTTCGATTTGGATTTGGATCACAGAAACTTGTTTCCGCTGGCAACCAGGCTGTTGCTGTTGCTGCTGCTGCTGCTGTAGCAGCTGTTGTTGGTTACTGTGTTAGCGTTTAAGTTCCCACAATTTGAATGCAGCAAAAGTTACACATCTCGCTGAGTGCCAAATCTTATCGAGCGGGTTGCACTTTCAACCCACAACTCATCACTTCCTCAATTTTTGGTCTTAGCTATTTGCTTTCTACTTCAAAGACTTGCGCCAAAGTGCGTTTTAAAGTTAGAGAGACAAGAAAAATGTGTTGGAAAAAAAAACTAAATAAAATCTGTCTGGAGTTAAATGCATAGCAGCTGCAATATTCATGGCCGCGGCCACGACCTGCGTTCAGAGACAGACCTGAAGACTTCCGCATAGTAAATAGTTCAGAAAAGCAGCTGAAGGAGCGACCCGAACATTTAAGCCACATCCTAAACAGCCCCCGGGGCTTTTGGCAAATTGAAATACTTGGGCACAATTGAAATCATTAATATGCAAATGCACATTAAGAGTGTTTCAGACTGCGTTCCCCCCGTGACTGCAGCAGCTGCTGAATGTCAACGCCATGCAAACTTAATGTAAAATTTTCACATGTCAAGAAGGCAACCACGAGACAGCGGAAAATGTGAAGCGTCCTTGCAATTAAATTAAAAGGACGTCAGCCAACCCATATCAGCTGACGTCGGAAGGGTTGAACGCTTCTCCTGTTTCCTTTAATATAGTTAAAATACAACATTACGTGCGTGTTCATGCACAAATCACGATTGCTGCTAACAAGAAAGGCGAGCAAGTTTCTGGAGTAACGACAAATGTACCCCAGGCTTAATAGAAGTCTAGAGTGGAGGATTCCGTTACCTCAAAGTGAAAAAAGACTATGTGTTAGGTTCAAATTACTTAATGTAATCGACTTTATAAAGACTTTCTTGACTACCAATCGAGTAAGCATTGTAAATCTAAGCGAGAAGTTTGTTCAAAGATATAAAGTAAATTGATACGCATTTGAGTAGTTTCTGTAATTGAACAGAGTGTTAAATACAGATATCTACCTTTTGGCCATGTTGAGTAAGGCAACAGGCAACTCTTAAGTAGAAGTCAACTAGGAACTTGCGGGTTGGCAAAGTTTCAGCTGCAGGTGATAACTGACGGCAAACAAACAAGTCGCTGACTGACTGCAACTTTTAATTGCCACAGACACACTGTTGCCTACAACATTTAAATTAAACTGAAAATCTATTAGTGGTGAGGGCTTAAAGCGAACCATGTTAAATGTTTAATTTGTTGACGGTCTAAGCAGTAATTGCCAAATGGTCAATCGTTATAGAATTTGCCTGTGCGGCAAAAAGTCGTTGACACTAATTAGCATTTAAAAGTTGGCAACAAGTAAGCGCTGCAACGGCAACGGCAACTGCAACTGCAACTGCAAATTCAGCTTCATCTTCAGCTCGGCTGCAAACGTTCGAACATAACAAACATGCTGTCAAGTGCAATAAATAACAAGTCTATGAATATACCATGTCGATCTGTCGTGGAGCGCATCGCAAAGTGCGCATCGTCGTGGCAGAGACACAGTGTGGCAGCAGCAGCAGCAGCAGCAGCAGCAGCAACAGCAGCAACAGCGGCAGCAGCAACTGTAATGGCAGCAGACACAAAAATGTCAAATGTAAAAGCGAAACAGACCAAAAGCCAAAAACGCCAATGCCTTAAACAAAAACTGAAAATAAAATAAACGAGAGTGTGCCCATCGCAAGTGTTCGACTCGGATATACCCTGTAGCAAACACAATAATTGAAATGTTTATTTCTCTTTTAATATGAAGTGTATTAGTGAAGTAATCAAAATCAAATATTGGTTTATTTTATTACCAATATTATTATTTTATTTGATCATACCCTTTTTGCACAACTGCAATGGGTAGAGGGATACAAATGGAAAAGAGAAATAAAAATTGTATTCAACAATTCAAAAATTTGCACGCTGTTGTCGCTGTGTTTGCCTAACAAGCAGGAAGTGGCGCTGTGGCTGCTGCTCTTTGCTGGAGATGCCACTGCCTCATCACACACACAGGGACACACACACACACTCACACACACGCACACAGTAACAATAACAAGCGACAAAAAGATGCAGGAAGCAACAACTGATGTCGTCGCCGTCGCCATCGGCAGCAACTTCCTACTGGCACCCAGGGATGCACAGCACCCACCGGGCGCATAGCTGGTTGCGTGAGCCGACGCTATCTTTATCTTTCAGTGTCAAACAGCGCCCCCAACTCACCCCCAACAAGGATGCCGCGTTAAGCGGCTTTCCTGCTGTCTCTTATGCAACTTGCGTGCAGCGCTAATCCTCCTCGATTAACCACTAATTGCCTCGTTTTAAACAGATGCCCCGATAAGTGCCACAAACAGGCTGATGTGCACTCAGAAACTTCAGGCAACATTGATTACATCAAAAATCATCTTAACTTATGAAGTGGGTAGTATAACTGCATCCAGACCTTTGATAAATAATGTTTTATGTATGATATGTAAATGTTTTTTGGTGACTGCTGTCTGCTCCTCACATTTTCATGCCTTTAATAATTAATGAAAGCCCCATAAATTATGTATTTGTATTAAGTCTCAAATTTTATTATAAGCACAAAGAGCTCAATGCATTTCACGCTGCACAAATTTGGTCTGAAATATATCTCAAAACAGCGAACAGGTCTTGAGTGCCCTTTAAGGATAAGAGTTTTTCAAATTTGGCTTAAACTTAAGAATTTCTTGTGGCATGGGACTTAAAAGCGCGTAAAAATATACATTACAAATTATGATTAAAGAGTGAAGTAAAAGTATTTTGTAACAAAGTTGGTAGATACCATGAAAAAGATTATAAAATAAAAAATCCATAAACTTTAACTTCGTTTGACTTCATTCAAAAGTATTTAATGCAGCGCAGCCTTAAATTACTAAACATTTTACTCTTTAGCTTAATATAAGCGATATTTTTTGTTGTTGGCGATTTATCCTGGCATTCGGAAGTTGAATGTGCATCGTTTATGGGCTTACAAGTATTCAGAAAATTTTCGGTGCTGTCTGTGAACTTGAATGCAAATTGAAATGCAAATTCGATTGGACCGCAAACTGAACAACTGAATCGCAATCGGAATGGAAATCGGGACTGGAATGCAACGGCGGCTCATTTTGAGGCGTCGCTGATTGCTGCAGTTGCTCAACGATTGCATCGCGATGGCCAGCAGCATCTATTGCCAAAGTTGGCTGCAAGAGCCGTTTGGCATTCAATTGATTTGAGCGTTTCCCACATTTGTGCGGCACTCGCACAATTTATTGTTTTACAATAAAAGCACTTTTAGCCAAACACTCGAAGAGCCAAAAAGTCGCTCAATGTTCGTTGTTCGTTTTTCGTTTTTCGATGTTCGATTTTCGATGTTTGATGTTCGCAGTTCGTTAGCAAAAACCATTTTGCATACGTTGCGGCCAAGAGGAGCTGCTCGTGACTGGATGTGGATATGTCTGGTTACGCAATAGCGTTTCAAGGTGAAATCGCCGGCTTTTGCTAAAAGGCCGGAAATGCAGTTGCTCGGCAACGTTTTAGCAGTTAACAGCAACTGAAATTTCATTGACAGTTTATTGCAATTGCATTTAATTTTTACTATTATTGCACATATTTCTCGGTCAATCTTCATTTAAAGCTAACTATTTGTTGTTAACCCATTCATTAAACTTTAACGCCTAAAGCGATAAGTTTTTTATGGCTTAGTTTTAAATATAAATAAAAAATTGTTTTTTTGTATGATTTTTGACGTACTTAAACAATTGTCATAAATATGAATATGACTCCGTAATGTTGTAAAGGCTAATCGTTGGCTTCTTGTTGCACATTGTGAATGAAAAGCTTCATATAAGAAAATTGATTCTAAATTATAGATGGTCTGTGTATCCAAGTGATATTTATTAGTAAATAAATTTACAAACAAATTTAACTGTGATGTTTTGTGTTTTTTGTTTACTCGTTGTTATTCCCCCCTTTAGTGACCCATCCTTATCAATGATTTTTTATTATATAGTCTGCATACTCACAAGTTAAAACACAATCGTTTTTCTGTTTTTTTTTGTAACCGTCGTCTCAAAGCCACAGGCAACAAAAAATCCATTGTGCAACATTTAATAAAATTAAAAATCGCAACGAATCGCTTTTGATAAAAAGCAACAATTGAATTTGTTGACCCGAAAATTGCCGACTAATTGAAAAAAAGCGTTTGGGCACTTTGTTCAATTTTCTCTACCAATTTCTGCGCAGTTCATTGAACGATCGATCGATTGGACCATTTCAGTAAGCGGGTAAGTGCCCAACGCAATGAACGAACTGACAAACAACAAAATGTTAACTTTAAAATAAAGAAAAACACAGATTTAATATCGTTAACTACAACAACTTCAACAATCGCAGCAACAACAACAAGAGCAATCAGTAATCACAATAAAATTGCATTTTACGTTTGTTCGCTCGAAGAGGCGACAATTTGCAAAATGTTGTTGTTGCTTTTGGTTGATGTTGCTGTTGTTGTTATTTTTCTTTTTTATGACCAAATTACGCAAGACGCTAATTTCCGATGCGTAAGCGTGAGGTCCGCCAGACCATAAAAGATATACGGGCATAAATAAAAGTTATAAAAAAAAGCCAACAAATCAGAATGCTAAATTTCCAATTGTTGCATGACTGCTGACTACTGAATGCCCTCACTAAATCGACCAATCTGACAATAAGCCCTTAGCTGCATTTCGCAAGTGGTTTGTGGATTCGGGTTCGAGAGTTATCTGCGCTGAAAAATCTGCAATACGCGTCTCGAATATGTAAATAACTTAAGCAAACTATAAACAGTGAGCACTGGTAGGAAATGCACATCCAATAAAAAAAACTTAATATTTTAAATTTAAAAAACAAAATTACTCTTTATATAATTACCAAATGTACTATTCTTATAATGAAAACATAGTTATATGAGATAAAAAAAATAAAGAAGCAACTATAAAAAATATTATTCAAATCTCACTTAGCGAGTTTTTACTGTATATTTCTGCAGAAATACGCGCCAAGTATCACAATGAGACCCATTTAAACACACAACACATGCTCTTATTGTAAACTTTATTTTGCACATGTTCTCATTTATCATATATATTTATATATATATATAGCTATATATACCTTTATATATTGAGATTGCCGCACAATGGCAAACTTAATTCGAGTGGAAGGAAAACCCACAACACGCGCACAAATTATTCAAATTGCCATTGTAAGCAACGAGCAGATTCGGGCTAGCAGACTTGCAGTTTTCCAAGCATTTTCTTATGATTTTCACTTTTCGCCAGCTCCAATTCGATCGTGAGCGCATTTTCATTTTGATTTTTGTTTCGAGTTGCCCCGAGGCAAGCCAAACAGCCGCAGCCGAACGCTTGGCCTGCCACAGCCCAAGTGCGCGTCCGAAACGCTGTGGCAGCTGGGAGATGGGAGCTGTTGGCTGCTGGTAGCTGGTAGCTGGTGTCGCTGCCAGCGAGAGCGAAAGTGCACGACATTGGGTTCAGGCCGTGGAGAGTGAGAGCCGGGTGCTGCTGGTGACGCAGAGGTTGAGGCAGCGGCTCTCAGACCGCGCCACATCCGACAGCGGGAAATCGTTGAATGTGGCTGCCGCTGCCGCTGCCGTTGCTGGAGTCGCCTGTGCGGTAATAAGTTGATTGTGCGGTAATTTCAGTTTCACTTGCCCGTCCTACACAAAACGCTGAGAGACACACACAGAGAAAGACAAAGAGAGAGGGCGAGGGCGATCAAGAGAGAGAGAGAGGGCTGCTCATTATTGGCCAGCTCGCTGACGCTGACGCTGGCCAGCTACGGGCCTGGGCCACACATGCGCAATGCCCAAAGTCGCATCATCATCAACAACATCATCATGATCGCTAACCTCTCGCTGTGTTTTTGTGTGTGTGTTAATGTCTGTGTGTGCCGCTGGCCGACTGTGTTTCGGCTGTGCGACTGTGGCATCTATGTAGCTGGATTTCTGTATAAATTGATGATGCGGCTGCATTGGTTCGTCAGTGAAGCATTTGATTTGGTCTAATAAACATCGGTGAACCGAGTCAGAGTCTGAGTCAAGAGTCGAGTGCAGCGAGGATAACCAATAACAACGTGAGCATCCCAGCCGAGCTTGTTTTGCAGGCATCCTAACAGTCGCATCTCTTTCATATACATCCACACCGAAACACAGCACAGACCCAGGATTACTGTGACAGTGCAAGTGTGTGCGTGCTAATCCGTGTATATACATCCAAATCCAATCCAAACCGAGAACGCGTCTCTCAATCCGAACCATGAAAACCTTCATCTTAATGTCCTGTTTGGCTCTGGCCGCGGCGCGCCCTGAAGCGGGCTACAACTACAACCGTCCCGGTGGTGGTGGCGGCTCCGGCGGTGGCTCCCACGGCGGCGGCATTGGCGGCGGCATCGGCGGTGGCAGCTTTGGCGGCGGTTCCGGCGGCGGCTTTGGTGGCGGCTCCGGTGGCGGCTTTGGCGGTGGATCCGGCGGCAGTTTCGGTGGCGGTGCCGGTGGAGGATTCGGCGGCGGATCGGGTGGCTTCAGCGGTGGCTCAGGAGGTGGTTTCGGCGGCGGCTCAGGTGGAGGCTTCGGCGGCGGATCCGGCGGCGGATTCGGCGGAGGTGCGTCCACCTCCAACATTAATAGTTTCACAGCTAATCTTGGATAATTTTGCAGGCATTGGCGGTGGTTTCGGAGGAGGCGGCGGCGGCGGCGGCGGTGGCACCACCTTGGTGCAGAAGCACATCTATGTGCATGTGCCACCACCAGAGCAAGAGGAAGTGCGTCAGCGCCCCAATCTGCCAGTGGGCCAGTCACAGAAACACTACAAGATCATCTTCATCAAGGCGCCATCTCCTCCCTCGTACCAGGCTCCAGTCATTCCCCTGCAGCCCCAGAACGAAGAGAAGACCCTGGTCTACGTGTTGGTCAAGAAGCCCGAGGATCAGCAAGACATTGTCATTCCCACGCCCGCGCCCACTCAGCCCTCCAAGCCCGAAGTCTACTTCATCAAGTACAAGACCCAGAAGGAGGGCGGCGGCGGCATCTCAGGCGGCTCCGGTGGCTTCTCTCAGACCAGCACTGGCGGCGGCTACTCGACTGGCGGTGGTGATGGCGGTTTTACTGGTGGCGACATCTCTAGCGGCAGCATCTCGGCGCCATCGAGCAACTACGGCCCGCCCGGCAAGTCCGGCCCGTACTAAGGCGCCAACTGGCAAGATCAAGATCAAAAACACGCACCTCGAACTTACCACAATCAGACACATACTCGGCTGAAGCTGCTGACTAGTCCTGTCGTTGACGCGCTAACACAACTATTCCCGATAAACACGCCCACACTCAACACTACAACTGCGACTTGACCCAGCCCTGGACGAAAAGACTTAACCGACTAAACAAGACGACTATCTCGCCTAGGCTCCAAAACATGGGCGTTGCTTTCGTCCGACACTTTTGTATATAAAATGTTTTCAACTCTCCTTTCCAAAATCATTTGATATCTCACAGTATCACCACTTCCATCTCACACTCTCACTCACTTTCTCGCTCTTCCTCAATCCTTACAACTCGTGCTCTCTCGTCTCTTTCTCTCTCTCACTGGCCTTACCCAAGAAACTTGGAAAAAATCATTTAGCTAATAGGTGACAAGTGCTGGGTTCCCCGTGAAGGGAACTTCACTTGGCATCCGAGCATCAGAAAACGGAAGAAGTTAGAAGATGTTGATAAAGCGGGAGTTGAGAAAGCTCCATTCATAATACATACATATAAATATAAATATACTTTAATTATATTATTAGACTTAAGTACTTTATGCACAATAAAAAAACAACGGTGACAAAATTACGAAAAAAAAACAAATCTTAAATGTATTTTATTATTCTTGTATGCTTTGCCTAGCAAAGAATCGTTTTTCCACTACCAATATAAGTTAATCTAAGCCTGCCCTAAATTGATTTTTCCATTCTCATTCTGAGCATTCTTCTTATTGTGCCTTTTGCCAATATCAACTATAGGCCATGCATTGCGTCCATTTGCGGATTACTAACAGCAATAGGGCCGTCGTCAACAAGGACAGCACTGCAAGCCAGGCGATAAGAACGTGCGTTACCTTTTCAAAGGGAGGCCTAAACAAAGCATTGGCAATGGACATTGCCTGGTTAAGAGGTTTTAGCCACTCATCAAATTCAAAGTTGTTTTATTGCAGCTTTAAAACAAAGTGTGGCAGCTATTTAGGTCAGCCTACGAGCTCAATGTAAACCAATTTACTCTCACGTAATTTGGTTATGCTTTAAACTTAAAACTTGGCTTACTTATGGGGAAGAACAAAAAAAAATTAATTAAACACTCAAAACCGAACGGAAAAAGTGCGTGTCTTTCAGCTGGGACTTGCGCAAGTCCTGAAAACCCACTAGAAACTAATTAAAAAGTCATTTCTTGGCATTACTCTCATAATTTAAACACCGAGTTTTGCCTAAAGAAACCTTACTCACTTTTTATAGTGTTTTATTTTGTTCGCTTTTTTCTAATCCAACATTGCCAGTCAATTGTCTTTGACCGTTTTTGTTAATCTTTTTGCATGGGAGGGCAAATTAACGGTTTCCGCCACTTAAGCAGAGCGCTGCATTAGGAAGAGGAAAAACCGAGGCCAACTACGAGGGTGCCAGTGGGTGCCGGGGCAGCGAAAAGTCCATTTTAATTAAGTTGACTTGTGTGAATGATTTTCCCAAAGTTTTCTGTTTGAACTCGACAGACAGAAACTGAGCGCTGCCGGGCACAGGGCCGCTCCTCCTGTGGGTTGCCCTTAGACGCAGAGGAGCTGGGCCAGCCGCAATTGCCACGGCTTAAACCTGCACAGCCGTCCGGCCGGGGAAACCCCAGCCGAGTGCTGGGAACTGGCAACTGTGAAAACGGCAACTGGCAACAAGCTGCAACTAAAGCTTCAGCCAAAGTTAGCGACGGCACCCGCATCTCTGCTTCTAGGGCCAACACTTAGCTACACTCCTCTGGGCCAAAGATAAAAACCTCAGTAAGTCGACCAACTTTTACACGAGTTTCATTTTTATATACCCTTGGCGATGGTAGTACAAACTCAGAAAGGGTCAAACAGATTCTTTTATCAATTTTGTTTATCATTTAGTTACTAAGTGATTTTCGCAACTAAAATAACAATTATTTGAATAATACAATTTGGAAAGTTACAAGCTTTGCTTATTTTTTAGTAATTTATTTAAGTCTGTGCTAAAAAAAAACTTAGCTTAAGAACCATTAAGTATTTTTGTGTAGTCGCAGGGTATTAAAAATTCGGAGCTGCACAAAAAACTTTCTTTCTAGGTTTTTTTTCCTTACTTTTTTATCATTTATCACGTTTCGTTAGCTCGTTCGTTCGCTTTTTACACATTGCAATCTGCGTTTATTTTGCTTGTTTCTTTGTGTTGTTTTTGGTGTAATGTTTTTAATGCTTTAAATACACAGCGTTGTCCGCCGCCGATTCGCATTGTCATTGTCGCTCGAGTTTCAGTTTCCTCCTCTGTGCTGCTCTTTGTCACTTTCACTTTTGCCTGTTGTTGTTGTTGCTGCCGTCGCTGCTGTTACCTTTGGCCGCCGCCGTTGTTGTAGGTGGCCCCAAGGCATGGGCTTGTGTTCCCAGTCACATATTCATACTCATGCCAGTCTTCCGGATCTCGCATTTGCTCTCTCCCTCTCTCTACCGCTCTGTACAGGTGACGCCTTAAATGTTGACCCAGCCCGTCAAGTGTTGTTGTTGTTGTTGCCACAACGCCTAATCAATGGGCCATCTGTCATACATACAACTCAATTCGTTTGTTGTGGGCGGCTTTTTTACTATGCCGTCCAAATTTTTAATTACACTTGCGTCGCTCGTAAAGTGCTGCAAAAACAATTAAATTGATATCAGCGGCCGCACTTTATTCAAGTGCTCCTAGCTTGGTCATAAAGTTGGGAGCTGTCAAAAAAAAAAAACAAGAGAGAAGTGCTTGTCCCTTTTATGCTCTGTTTAAAAAGTGAAGAAGAGTATATTGATTAAGTGACATTTGTCTTTCTCTTTTTGTTGTAGATAATGACAAAAAATATATACTCACGTTCATCCGATCTATTTAATAAAGTGATACAACTTTTTTAACCACACCCAACGGGGCGGATAAAATGCGTGTAAATGCAAATGATTAATGAACCGAAACCAAAATCAATGCCACACTGTAAATAGGGTATTGATCGGTCGATAGAAGCCCACTGCAACGTTCGGACTGGTTTTGTTTTGTACTCTTTTCTGGGAGGATTTTGCACGAGCCGGGCGTACATTAATCAGAAACGGGTGTTGGAGCACTCAAACCCTGTGTGGATTTTGTATTTGGCAAGTTTCGACCACAACATTGTCGCAGTTAGAAACGTTCGCTGGGCAGAGGCTTTGGGTTTGGACTGGCCGACTCGCTCTGCTGTGGCATTTGGCAACAAAACTGCGGCTCTTGTTGCACTCGGCAATATCCTTTGCTGTCTTTCCTATGGGCGGCATCAAATTACTCATGCGATTTTTCCCCTGTGGCGAATGCTTTACATGCTTTTGGCACTTGAAAATGCTTGCTTCCTCTTGCTCCAAATTGCACGTCCACATATAAAGTAAGACCGCGTGTGCCAGTAATTTATATGTTTTCCCGAAAGACCTTGCATCCCGTATATGTTTGTTAAACAGTCTGTTGGCCAGCTGTCCGTGCTTTTGGCCTCGATATCCCTTTGCACTAAACTGCCTTACTTTTGTGAGTGTGCAAGGAACATTTGCAGCTCTGGCCAGGCCACTTGGCTCATATATCAAGAGCGTTTAAATGACTTGAAAATGTGGCTATTTAGTCGATAAGAACCTAAGATGCGAACGTTCTACAGTAAAGCACTTTGTTCCTGGGAGTAATCAATCAAAATTGGAAAAATAGCACAAGCAATTTATGAATATTAAAAAATACTTAAAATTCAATTTGTGAAATTATTAGGGGAATGATTAAGTGCACAAAAGATAATACTCTTAAATAATAAAAAGAAAAAAAATATATATTTTTGTGGATGTAAAGAAAAAGAAAAATTGTTACATTTATATTGGAGTGGCCACCTGACATCTTTCTCGTTGGGTTTCCTAGGCAACTAATCTGCCAATCAAAGTTAGTCCTCAATTAAGAACATATAATTTATTTTTATTACATATATATGTAAATACGCCATGCTTTCCACATCTAGTACTGAAATCAGCATACCTTTAACAATAAGAAGCGCTTGGGAAAATGTGTGTCAAAGCTTTTCTTTAAACAGAAACCCGAAACGTGCGCAAAATATCGCGTGATGGATGAAAAACTGTATGACCCTTATTTAAGTGGCCCTTCCTTGAGGTTGTTTTCTTTTCCCAGCACTGTGTGGCAACTTAAGCCCAGCATCGGACCTGGATTTTGGGCTTCGGCTGGGTTATTTAATTGTCAGCTCTTGGTCGGCTTCTCGTCTGTTTTGACCACACTGCCGCTTAAAGTTTATGACACTTTGGGCGTTATAATTAATTGCGCGTTTTCCTTAGACCCTTTTCTGGACACGCCTCCGTCGCGCCCAGCCCACGATAACCTTAATTATAATGTATGTTTGTCGTAAAAGTAAAAGTCGCGTCACGTACGTCGAGGAAGACCCGCAAAGGAACGCGGTAGTTGCTAGCGAACATACATCAAAGTTGAGCTGCCACGCCCACAAAATGTGGCTACTTGGCTTTAATTTTATTTGGTTTTATCGCCCAATATGGCTTACCGACTGCCTGCCTGCTGGTCAATGGACGCTGCTTTGTTCTTGGCCCATAAATTTCCACGGCTATAATTGCACAACAAAAATTCCATTTACAGTTTGTCCCACTCCTCCTTGCTACTCCTTGTTGCCGTTACTTTTGTTTTTGTTGTTTTTTATTTGATTATTTTTTATGACTTTTGGATTTTTACGATACTTTTGCACTCATTTTGTTATTTCTTAATTTTCATTCTCATTTTTATTTTGTATACCTGGCGATTTCAAGCTCAAAAAAAAACCTGCCCCCACTTGTCGACTTTTGGGCCAAAACTTTTGTAATAAATGGCCCGAAAAAAATTAGTTGTTGATTAGTTAAAGTCGCGACGGAATTATTTAACGTTTAACTGCACTTCTTTGGCCACGTCTTAAGTGGGTTGGGTGCACTTCAAAGCTTCCAGCTACACGGGGCTAACAAGCTTTTCATATTTTGTGGGCACTTTTGGGCAGCACTTTCGTAATTGTTTTGCAATTAACACTGCGATCCATTACAACGCCTCGAGACATGCGGGTTGCCAGAGTTCAGCAAGAAAGTCTACGTTGAGCAACAAGCAGCAGGCAACCCTCAAGCACGCGCTAATCGATAAGCGAATGAATTGATTAATAGCTTTAGATACCATTTTGACAGTGATGAACCGTATAATAAAACACTTTTTTTCCTTTCGTTACATTTCCATAAACCAATTTGCAATTTGATTAAGCGTTTTCTTTCGTTTTATGAACAAGAAAGCTCATAAGCTATGTGAATGTATTTTCTATTTGTCCTAATCGTATAGATTTCTCATTAATCAATAGATATTTATGATTATTGTTGCCTTGAATTTGGCACAAATCTTAACACAACTTAATTAAGCTACATTTTTAGCGTAGACTTTAAACGAAATAAGTTTGATCGTTTTTTTTGTCAATTAATAATGAATATTAAAAATGCTTTGTTCACTTAATGCTCATTCCGGAAGCCTTCAAAAATGAGTCAATACTTAAACAATTTTTATGATTGCTGGAATTTTTTGGGAAATATTATTTTAAAAAACCTAAAAGTTTTTTTCGAAGAAAAGTCTAAAAAAATCTCTTAAATTTCAATTTCTTATTTAATAAAATTTAATTATATCTGTTTGTCTTGCCAATTCGCTTTCAATGCTCAGTTCACAGCGTAAACAAATAAAAGTAAATCTCGAAAACGGCGCAAACAATGATTACCGGCGTACAATAGTATTACGGGACTTTGCCCGAAAATTGCAATCAAGAGGCTTAATGCGCTTACCTCGCTTACGGCTTTCGGCTTTCGGTCCGCCGAGGCGTGGGGGGCAGCTGCGGAAGTTAGGGCCGCTTTTAGACTCACGTTTCGCTGATTGGACAGTTTTGATGTCTGGCTGGCTGGCCGAGACTCTCTTGCGGCCAACAACAAAAAATTAAGCCTTTGAGATGCCAAAAAAAAAGCAGTTGAAATTGTTTTGCTTTGTTTTTCTCAGTTGTGTTTTTTGGTCAATTGAAAGATGAAAGTTGCGGCAGATTGTTTATGTTTCGTCATACTGTGCATTTGACATTTATCTGACTGTTACTCGAGATTTCTGCCCTCATGCATTATATTTAACGCTCCAGTTATGCGACGTATCCAATGCGAATGACTGAACAGGGACAATAAATACTTAAAGCTCCTAAATCGGGTTAAGCACCCACAATAAACACTTAACGCCTTCAGTCAAATTCGCCAGCACTTCAATATCAATCAAGTTGGCAGTCGCCATCACATTAATTAAACAAACTAAGCGGAAACTCTTTGACGCTGCTCAAGTCGAGTCTATTTACAACTGCGACGTGCCAAGAAATTTAATTAGCGAATAATTTGACTGAAAACTTTGCACCTCATTTTGCCGCTTGCCACTTCCAGGCACGCTTCCAGTAAAGTGGACCTGCCTTCGCCTCGAATCAAAACAGAAATCACTCAGTTCTCAGTTCGCAGTTCTCATTTTCGTTTTCGTTGCGGCCCTTCAAAGCCATTCAAAATCATTTGTCAGTCTGCCTGGCTGTCTGGCCCATTTAAGTTGGCGTTTTTTGGGGGTGTTTTGCATAGAGCCGAAATTATTTTAATAAATTACAACATGCAGCACATGAACTCATTTTTTATGCAAGCGCCAGACGCGGCATTCAGCTTTATGGGTGGACATAATAGCCCGCAGCGAGCATAAATGTAACCACAGTCGTAATCGTAATCGTAACCGTAACCGGTTCATGTGACCGCGCTAAAAGTCAAAGTGTCAAATAGTTGATGCGATCTGCTACTGTTGCTGCTGCAACTGTTGTTGCTGCCACTGTTGTGCCGACAAAAGCCAAATCTGAATCAAATTATCCGTAAACGAAATGAAACAAATCTTAACGTTCCAAGACAAACAACCCAAATGTGAAGACAGCTGCAAACATTCCACCAGCTGAGTCAACTCGGCCATAACCGTAAACATATTAAGCTGCCACAAAATTGGTTACACGCGCTTAATAAATTTCGTTTATGTTTTCATTAAATGCAGTTTTCAATACTGTTCAAGGTGTTCGTTTTTCAATTATAAGCCCACACAACACAAGTCCTTTAAATTTTCTATTTAATGCATGTTGCAACCTCAATTCCTCAGTGTGCCACACTTGCCACAAGCTTAGCAGTTGCCTAGCAACAATAATACATATGGCTTATAAACATACATATATGTGTTCCAAACACCGACCCACTGACAACTGACTCAATTCGTGTACAACGAGGCGTATCATTGATGTTGTCCCTGCGCACGCAATGGCAAACGCATTCCAAGGAGGTGGCAATTGTGTGGCTACTAATAATGGACTCGTTTATGTGCGTGTACTGGCAACCAATGATAACTATAAAAAAGAGCCAAGCATGCTTATTAAATAAAAAAAATATTATGAATGACGTCAATTGTATACATTGTATATTTTTGCTGATATTAAATAAATAAAAGTGCGACTGTGCGCTGTACACGACTAAGTGAAGACCCTGTAAAATATATAATAGAGTTTTCCAAATGTTAGTATTCTTTCTGTATAACTTAAACATCTAATGTCAAATTTACTTAAATTAAAAATGGTATTAATTTTATTAAAAATTGCAGAGGACATTTAACTTGGTCTGCATATATTCAATTTCTTAAACAGCTCATATTTTATATATAAAATTTGGTTGAATATGCCTTCGCTTAAGTTTAACACAACAGCATAAAAAAGCCCTTCTCAACCCATTTATACAGACAATGCAATAACCAGCGCAAATTACGAATGAACTCTTGACTCTGGCAACATCTGGCCTTAGATTTTATTTGTCTACCAGTTGGCACAGTTGCCGCACAAAACAGTTAGCACACATCGCATATGTAAATATGGCCGCAATATTTGCGGGATTATGCGATAAATGTTTAGCCAGCAGCAAAAGTCGTTTGCCATTTGGGCGGCATCAAGATTCAATAGAATTTCGCATATGATTCGATTATTGTCATTTTCGTGCCACGCGCTTCTTGTTTCGCATGGTTTTTCTGCTTGATGGCTTTTCTGGAGGTTGCCAACTTTGGTGCGCCTCAGTTTTGGCAGCTTAGCCAGCTGATTGGCAAATATGTTTAACGGCCATGTCGTGCAGCCTCGTCGCCCCCAGGCAGACACGTGAAATGTGCCCCACGATGAGCACATCATAAAAACTTATCCGAAGCGATGGCTCACATGC
Organism: Drosophila lacertosa; assembly: GCA_004143845.1. Classification (NCBI taxonomy): domain Eukaryota; kingdom Metazoa; phylum Arthropoda; class Insecta; order Diptera; family Drosophilidae; genus Drosophila; species Drosophila lacertosa. The sequence continues at coordinate 125,657 of SCDZ01000117.1, forward strand.
AGCAAAGTTAGGGCTTATTACATCATTTGCCATTTGCGCCGGTTGTTTATGTAGTTTGCAAATGGCTAATAGTTGTAGTCCTAAATTGGCTAGAACATTTTATTTACCGATTAGCCTGTCAGCGCATAGTTGCTAAATATATACTGATTGCATACCCTTTAGCATTTATCTATGTGGATAGTAACCACGAAACTAATCCTATTTAGCTTTTGCTCTCAAATATTCAAACTTAACCTGCTTATACTAGCCAAAAAAAATATATATATATATTCATTTAAGTACATATACTTTTTGATGACCCTATTGCACTGTTAATCGTTTTTATTTAAGCGAGCTCTGATTAGCCATCTTATGAGCTATAAATTTAATGTATCTCTGTCCAGATAAATAGAGAGACATTTTTGCTATGCTCCAGCTACCTAATGAAAAGTCGCATAAAAATTGCTTTTATTGACCAAAAGTTGGGAATTTCAAAAAGTGTGCAGGACCCTGATACACACACACACACACACACACACAAACACACATATTAAATGGCACTTGTGAGCTGTGCAGCGTTTAGTGTTTATTTAAGTTTTATCTGCTGAAATCAGCTGAGGTCTCTGCAACTTATTTATGTGCTGATAATTACTCGGCCCAACACGTGTGTGGCAAGTAGCAGCTCGAGGCTGGTGCTACAGCTTAATCCTGTTATCCTGTCTCGCCTGTTTGCCATGGGCAACTCTTTAATCTACTTCTGAGTTGGGGATTAAAGTTGCGGCTTCTTCGGACGTCAGCGCTTTGATAAACTGGCCCAAGTCTGGTCTCTGCTTCCGTTGCGTATAAATCAGGTTATACGTTGACCCCGGTTTAATGGACAGGCGCCATGCTGCCACTTATGGAGCTGCCACATCCACAATGCCGCAAAGTGACATTTTACGCAACGGCTTGAAGCTGCAGTGTCTGTGCGAGCTCGTAAATGCCAGCAATGACCAAATGTATGGCGCCTGGGGCCCGTGTGTCCTTAGGTGCATGAACTTTGAACCGCAGGAAATGTCAAAGTATCCTTTGGATAATGTGGAGGTGTGGGCGATGGTACAGCCGCTTGGCTAACCCTAATATTAAGGTTTTATTACATTTCGGTTGAAATCTTTCTCTATTCTGCTTACAGATGATTAAAATGATGCTGACGGTTGTAATTGTATTCACCAGCTGCTGGCTGCCATTCAACATACTACAGGTGGGTGGTCCCGTTGTGCGCCAGTTGCCCTGACAGCAAATTAGCCACAAGGCGCCGAAATCTTAGTTTAATTGCGTTTTTCTTGCTTCCACTTGCAGCTGATGCTAAATGATGAGGAGTTCGCCAACTGGAAGCCCTTGCCGTACGTTTGGTTCGCCTTTCACTGGCTGGCCATGTCGCACAGCTGCTACAATCCCATCATCTATTGCTATATGAACGCCCGCTTCCGGGGCGGATTCCTACAGATTATGTACCGCGTGCCCGGCCTGCGGCGCTGCTGCTGTCTGCATCGCTATTTGCGCAGTCGCGGCGAGCGCAGCTATGAAGCAACCGGTGAGATGACCTTCAAATACAATCGCCGAAATGGTGATGGTCTAGTCAGGAAACCTAAAATACGCATTAGGTGCCTCCCTTCTCTCTAGTACATAATACATTATGCATTTCAAATCTATTTGTCTTGACGTTCTTATGCCAGAAATATGACTGAAACATTATCTACGGCGCGCCGAAGATTAAATACCCTTGCAGACATACCTAACTTCTTATAAAGAAACTCAATTTTTAATAGAAATTGCAATGAATTCAAGCCTATTCAATGTTTCATTGCAGCAATCATAAAACTCTATATCGACAGAGCTAATCATTCTAATCAATAGTTCATATATTCATATATTCATTTAAGTGCTTTTCACATTACTAGAATAATAGAATTTAAACATCTGCTGCAAGGGTAAAACAAAACAATAGAAACATTTAAACTGGCATCGGTAAATAGATCCTTTTGGATGGTTACTTACCTCCGTTCCCTTCCCTATCCCACCGAGATGCCGATGCATGATGTCCACAGCACACAAGCCCCTAAAACCACTGCATGTGTAAGCACACAAATTGAATTGAAACTTAATTTAATAGACTTTCATTAGAATCGATTGATTGCAAAACACATTTTGTTAATTGCTTTTTTTTTGTCGTCGTCTCTCCGCACTCCACGCCATATGAAAAGGAACCGAAGATGCATTCCACCTACATCGTGTGAACACCTGCACCACGTACATCAGCACAAGGCGAAAGCTGCGCGCGAATTCTATGCAGATGGTGAGTAGACCCAATCAGCCATTTATGCAGCCATAGAAAACATACATTTTTGCTCTTCCAGAGCCAATTTTCATGTGCCGAGACCACTGTCTTGCGGTAGCTCCCGGCGCCGCGCAGGAGCCAAAACCGAGGCTCCAGCCGCGAAACCCCGCTGGTGCGTTTCACCTGAACGGCTCGAGCTACCAGAGCTCCACACAGTTTTAAAGTGCAGTCAACATGCTTGAAAATAAATAGAGGAGTTGGAACCAAAGATGTGCTGAATCTCCGTTAATATAAAGTGCATGCTTAAATACTAGTTACGTGTCTATATATATATAGAGCTAGGTGTATTCATGAATATATTGACTCAATGTAAATGTATAAAATGTATATTACAAATATCCAAAAATAAATGTCAATAGAAATAAAGTAAACGCTTTGAAAAAAAAAATAAATGCCTGCTTAATCAGTCAGTGGTGAATTTAGATAACTTACCGCACAAAAGTATGCAGCACTTTTTCACATTTAAATCACACGTAAAATATGCTGCATACTTTTATGCGCAATGTTTATATTGTGTATACGCAGAGTCGTCTATTTTATAGTTTAAAATTTTGAAGAGATGCATAAATTTCGCCTATAAAGCCATCTCACTGGATTCCTTTAATTGCATATTTTGAAAAATACGAGCCGACAGCAACTTAAGACGTATTTTAATTAAATTTCGGATTAGGTATATTTACGTAGAAAAATCACTTGTCTGTTCATTAAAATATGCGGCACTTGGGCTGTTCGGGATTCATCCCAGTGCCACGTGCACACTTGAAGGTGCGCGCGAACTCCTCCGAATTGGAGAGGACACCTTTGAGTCGCATCTGGCCGGGGCAGTGCGAATCCTCCAGTGCATACCGCGATGCAGCGGGTGTGTACGTCTCACACCACAGATTGCCGAACGAGATGAAGAAGAGCTGCTCGTGCGTGTACTGCTCCAGGCCGGGCAGCTTGAGCTTCTCGCGGCCCACCTCCTTTACGTAGAGGCGATACGCCAAGTAAGCCTCTCGCATGCCGCCATTGTCCGCTATGTTCTCGCCCAGCGTCAGCTCACCATCAATCTGCAAGCCAAACAAATTGAAAACTTATCCTCTTGCCTGTTTGCGTTGCCAAGCTTACGTATTCGCCAATATCCGACAGATAGTAGCGACTGTACTGTTCGACAAAGCACTCGGTTCGATTGATGTATTCGTTGATTGTCTGGTTGGACCACCATTCGACCATGTTACCCTCCTTGTCGAAGCGCCGTCCGCTGTCATCGAAACCGTGCGTCAACTCGTGGCCGAGAATAGTCCCAATCGAGCCGTAATTCAGGGCTCTAATAAGGATGCGTTTGCACAAATGTAATTGAGCTACTAGCTTTAAGAATTAAGCCGCCAAGATTGAGTGCTGCGTGAGGGGTGCAGTGTGCGATGGGTAGAGAAATGTGACCAGTGCTCGGTGCTGTGTGCTAATTTGGACAGAGACAATCCGACTTACTCGAGACCGAGGTCATAGAATGGATACTGAAGAATGGCAATGGGCACAGCTGCAAATAAAAACCACAAAAATGTTGAATCAAGCCGACTGCACAATACTCTGCTTAAAACTTGCTAACTGACTTTAAGACATAAGTCTAAAATATTGATTTTGGACAAATTCGACTTCCATTGCGGGCAACAGATTGCACAGTGCTCGCCTTTGCTATGTCAACTGGGATTAAAAGGGACACAACTTACTTATGGCATTCGACTGAAACGTATGAAAAGCGTTCACATTCGATGGCGATGTTGCCCAACCAATTGGCTCTGGTTTGTCCATTTCATTGATTTTGCCCATCATTTCCCAGCGCACAAATCCCATTAGGTTCTCCAGATGAGTGCTCGCATTAACCTTAACGCCCGCGTAGTACGCATTCAGCGCAGTGTCATTGGTCAGCCAGTGGGGAAAGCCAATAAAGCTCTTCATTTCGCTAGACTTCTGCATTGTCCGACGCTTGGTGGCTGCATCCATCCACGAGGTGGCACGCACCAGTCGATCAAAGGAACGTCGTATGTCGCTCAGCATACGCTCAACGCGTGGCAGGGTTTCCCGCGTAAACCGTTCATCGGCCAGCACGTAGCTGACAGCCATGCCGAAGAGGGTGTTCACCCCATGAGCGCAATAAAGAGAGCGCGGAGTGCTGCCCTCGGTGCCAATGACCAGGCGCATGTATTCCGCGTGCAGCAGCCGCATGTCGCTGGTCGTGTGAAGGACCAGCTCCTCCAGCGCACTAAGCCACAAATACGACTCGATATGCATGGCGGGCGTCTCCTGCAGATATTCCACCATGTTCTGCAGATAGTATATGTCTGCCTGGCTGGTTATAATGGTGGTATTTTTGGTGTCCATGGTGGATGCTTGCTTTGTGTCCTCTAGTATGAGTTGCATGTAGCGCTGCCAAATGGGCAGGGTTTGTGGCGCGATGTTCTTGTCCGTCTGGTTCTGCAGGTCCAGCAGTGTAATGTACACGATATCCTCCACAGGGTTCTTGGAGGGCTTTGTTATGTTCTCCGCCTCCTCTTTTAGCTGCAAAGCAAAGCTTTTGACTGGAAAGTGTTTAAGGTAAATGAGATACCCACCGAATGAATTTTTCGTGCAACTTTCACCGCCTGCTTTACCAGGTCGGTGATCCCGACTGTGGCCTCTTCCTGATTGATATCGGGATCCACATAGAGCAGATACTTTTCAATCACCTTGTGCACGTACTGCACGTAGGCAGACATGCCAGAGCTGGTTTGTTTTGAGGACTCCTCCTCGTCGGTAGCGTGATTGTCATCGTCATCGTTTTCGTCAAGGTTCGGCATGTAAATAGTTCTCCTGTGTATTTTACGCAGCATCTTGTGCGAATCGTCGTTGTTGCTGTATAAATTATTAAATATATAATCAAAGCTTAGTTGATGCAATTCTTTGGCTACCTACAAGGGAAAAGCGGATTCCGTTTCGGGTGTGCCCAGCGCAATGCGATTGAGAGTGCGATTAAGCGGATCGGGAAACACATCAAAACCTATAATTAGGTCCACGCTGAGGTGCCGCTTTATGGCCACCACCGAGTCCAGCCAATTGAAGCTGGTGTTGGCCACATCTAAGCCATACTTTGAGCCGCTGCTAAGCGTCAGATTCAAGACCGAGGGCACCACCAACAGTTTGAACTGGTGCACAAAGTGCACAAGCGGCTCCAGATCGCGCTCGTCCAGCAGCTCTGTGTCCATGCAGGCCTTGTACATGGTCTTGGCCATGCCCACGGCGGCGGGCTGGTCGCTGCTGATGTTCGACTGAAGGAACGAGCGCACCACGCGCATTATATGCGCCTGGCGCTCGCGGAACCAATCGTTCGAGGTGGCCGAGTCGGGACGCGGATGCTCATTGGACCAACGGCCGCAGGTGAATTTGTAAAAGTCCTCGCAGGGATCAGTCTGTTCATCCATAGCATAGATGAGGCTGGCCGCTGTGCGGATGCACTCTTTGCTACGGCATAAATTACTAGATTTCTTAACTGAAAGAGTTAAAAGAAATCAAGGCTAGAAATAATATGGAGTAAATGTTTTTATATACTTACAAGTTACGCTTATGACTATGATTGTTATCAACAAAATGACAACCAGTGCTACCAATATGCCCAGCACAACCTTATGATAGTAGCTGCGACGAAATCTGCGAGAAGAGAGAAAGAGTTAAATATACTAAGTAAAAGACTCTTCAAGGATTAAGAGTAGCTGCCCTTACTTGGATTGGACGCCAATTAGATTTGGGTTTATGGCATGGTAAGGCAGTTGCTTGCTTTGTGCACTGTCCGCATGCCCATTGCCCTCAAAGGCACGTACGGGCCCGGCCAATTGGCCGGACAGTAGACTCCGATTAGCTGTAACGGATAATAATTATATATATATGTCGTAGCGCATTGTAGCAAGTGGGGGGGGCGCCGTAGCTTAGTTGGTTAAAGTGCCTGTCTAGTAAGCAAGCAGGATGAGATCGTGAGTTCGAATCCGCGAGTCCAGTGAAGTGTCGTCGCAGAACTTTTATAGTCTCCGACATATATATATTTTTTATGGTATATTTCTATAGTGCTATTTGTTATAGGGTTATATTCAAAAGGTCTACACTAATATTTATTTTCTTCAGCTACACTCTTTACTCGTCTATTTATTAATACCAATTAGTCTGTTGTCAATTTAAACGTTCCGCCATTTGCTTTGCTCTTTGTCCTGCTATTGCTGTCTAATCTTGATCCATTTGCTGGTTGTGGCGTCATTAGGCATTCTACCCGGTCAGACCCACTGTTGTGGGTGCTGGCTATTTAAAATTCTGACCGCTGTACACGTATGTGTGGCAGTATGCATTCACCACTCATATTCATATTCGACTGCAACATGCATTAACCGTTGGTTCAATGTACCGCAAATGTGTTGCGTGTCCGCCGACATTAGGGTAATTTTTAAAGCGTGGCAGATGTATTTGTTTTCCAAACATGTTTATATCAATTTAGTTTTATATAGATAGAAAAATGCACGCTAATTGAGGAACTTTATGTATCACAATTCTGTCAACAAAACGAAATTGCAAAATCAATTTAATTCTCATTAAAGTCCTTTATGTTAATCAATACTAAATAGATCATTCCAAACCAACTCTCCTCAAACTTACCAGTAAATAGCTTAGTCTGAACTGGAGCTAATACTAAAAAGCATATTCACTGATTATATAAGATTATTAAATATAATTAATTTATCTAAGTAAATTGAGAATCTTTAAAGTGCAGCTTTGTTGTGTTTGTCATTTAAAGTAACACATTTTAAAATTTTTAGAAACAAATTTGAAATAATGTCCAAAATTCTAACTTTTTTTGGTTATGAAACCTATAATCTGGAAGTGAGCATATATGCAATGGCGGAAGATGTATCTGATGTCAGTGATTTTATGCGGGATGCCAATAGATTTAAGATAAATATCTTAGGGCCTCTGGAGTGCATTTTAGAACTCTGGGCAGGCTTCTTGTCGCTGGCACTCGCATTTTTTCTCGTATCGAGTTTCGCCAAATATAAAAAATCTAAACTCTTGGCTCAATCGAAAAACAAGCAATTATTTTTAGATGTAGAGACATCGGACGCATCACTAATGGACGAGCAAGCGACTACAGTGCCAGTTAAAACAGATGCAACCGAAGATAAAGCTAAAACTGAAGTCAAACTAAGTTCAGAAGAAGATGAATTAACAATAGCGCCCGCGTCTGCATTTGCACCAAACGAAAATAAAGAGAAGGTTAAAAGCTAAGAAGAAAGCTCATATTTAACGAAAGTAATAGTATAATATATTCTAAAGTATCCTTGCTATGTCACAAAATTAATAAATCCAAGGCTAAAATGTTACCGAGACTTTGTATGGTATGAATATATATTATTCGTCATCAGATTGGAACAGCGCAAATGAATAATCAATGGAATCGGTCAACAGCTTATTTGTGGTTAGTCTATACATATTTAAAGTCAGGTTATTTGCGTTCCATTGCGGTTGCCTAATGATTCAAGCTTTGCTTGAAAATCGAAAAATCTAAATTACTTCTCTGGATTAAAGGTGCATATATGTATATGTTGTATATAAATGTTGTAAATATTTACACAAATATATTTATTAAAAAGCATTGAGAACTGCCCACAAAATTATAAATCACTCAAGATTTTTTTAGTTTTTTATTTTTTTGTATTATACAACACTTTAAAATACTTTAGCTGTAGATTGACAGCCCTGGACATGCGCATGTTATACCCTTTGGTTTTTTGAACTTGTTAAAGTGGGTATACATGTGCTTGTTTAATGCAATTTATATTTCACATCATGAATAAATTTAAATCCTTTTTAGATTTGATAAAGGAGAATAACTTTATAGTTTTGAAATTCCTACATTTGCGTTTCTATATAACAGAGAGCTGGGTATTATCTAGTGCGGCACTTGAGACCAGCATACTTAAGCTTGCTTAACTTAAAGCTGATGAACAGTTTGACTCACCCGGCGTTTGCAGTCGCTGTAGGGGCAGCGGCTGCTGCTGCAGGTTCTCATCGAAGAAACCATTGTTGGAGCTGCCCGTTGTCCAAATGCGATTACGTGAATTGGGTGGTGCAGCATCCATATTGGAATTGTACCTGAGCTGCGTGTTGCATTAGCGGAACTACCGTTTAGTTGATCTTAAATAGTTTATTCATTTTCCTCATGTGATTTAACGACAGATCCGGTGATTTTTTTGCGGAGCATTTTAATGAGCGCTTATAAAGTATAAAATTGTTCATTAATATGCGTTAGCAGTCGTTGAATGTGGTTCACAGAGACGCACACCACATGTTGCGCATACAAATGAAGCGTTGCAGTCGCAGCAGCCTCTGAAGCTCAAAGCCTTTTGTCTGAAGTAAATGGGGGCGGCGCTGGTGGCCCAGAAATTCCAATGTGGCAGGGCTTACTTTGGCCTTTGGCCTATTCAGCCAGTTGCATAATGTTGAGAATATGGCGAAATTGAAATAAACCACCAGCTGCAGCCGCCGTGAAAGTCATAGCAAGTATAAAAATGAAGACCAACAGCACACTTGCAGGGCGCTTGCACCGAATACGACTAAACTACTGACTGCCGGCGTATTGAAGCCGTGTGGACGCGAACAGAAGGTTTTTATAAGGGCGCACGAGCCAGCGACAGCAACAAACAAATAACAACAACAGTCGCAACAACAACAAGAACGGGAGCAGGGACAACAACAAATCAGGCAACCACCATTAACTCCTTTTGCCATGCAAATGCGCTGCGGCAATTACAAGGCAACACTCGCCAGCAACAACAGCAACAACAACAACAACAACTCGATTGTCTGACTGTCCAGCACATTATTATACACTTGCAGGACATACGGATAAGGTATAAGTTGTTTGTCATGCTATAGGTGTACATAAGCAGAGTATCTGCGGCCTTTATAAAATGTGGCTCCTAGAATGTTTTTTGTATCCTTACAAACAGTTTATTATATATTTATCAAATGTACCAATTTATTTATTTAGATTCAAGTTGGCAAAGAGTATTTCAATGTCGTTGAATATTGATTGTAGTATTTATCCTATACTTTATGGATGTGTGTGGGCTGGAGGGCAAATCAAAATAATGTCCAACTAGTCCGATTGGCAGGGTAGAGTCGTAATAGGGGTGGGGGAAGTAAAGTCCATTAGAATTGTTACTTGGGGGCCGACATGGGCAACTACATATAATTGATAAATATACAGACATTATAGGCAAGCCTGTATGATTGATGGTCGAGCAATACCCCAATGTCTGATTTAACTGGCCGCCAAAGAGAAAATAATAATAATTAAATGACAACTTTTACACATATAGATTATTTACACATACCTTCGGCGAAGGCATTTACATTGTTAAAAGTAACTTTGACATACTTACTTAGATATAGTGCGCCTGGAATCAATAAATACTATCGATTCGCCGTGTCAAACAGCGCACCAGGGGCAACAGCTAACAAACCGAAATGCAAGCAAAGACAACGCTCATACGCCCCGTGCGCGGTCGCAAAGTCGACGGCTGTATGTGCGCGTTTGTGTATGTGTGGGTGTGTGTTTACACACATCAGGCTTAATTAGTTTACATAGCGGGCGCACAGAATTATTATTAATAAGCAAATACAGTGAAGACTTTTCCAACGAAGAGCTTAAGGAGTAGGCCGCCTTTTTTTTATATTTTAAATATGTTTTCTGATTTTGAACAGTGGGTAAGGCATCAAAAAACTCTCCTTTATATAAGCAAATGTTCATCTAAAAAAAGGCAAGCTTTTTTTGTGTGTTGGTTATCTTTTCCACATCACTTTGATGCGAATCTAATTTAAGGCTAGCCAAAAAGAAAAAGGCACTTTAAATGTGCATTCAAGGGAGCTTTCACTGTACATTCTCACATGCAGTTGGGCACAGGTTAATACTCTTGGCTAGTTAGCTGCTTGGCGAAAAACAACATGTTTTAGTTATTTATGTAGAAATCGTGTTAAAGTCATTTATCGCCGGAGTTCAAAGAACTTTACTATTTCCTGAACATAGACACGTGCACACATTTTTTAATTTTCTTTTTTACCTTGTGCGTGATAATTTAACATATTAAGTTTTTACTTTATTTTGCTTTTTTATTTTTTATTTGTTAATCTAAGCTAATTACATGCACTTATTCTAAATTTTACATGGAAATAAAAAAGTAACTTATAAAACACGTCATGAATATTTCAGCAAAACGCAGCGTCAATAAAATTGTTTAAAGCTAAAATTTATTTTTAAATTTATGGCTACTCTATTTAATGAGTGTTTGCAATTATTATTATTAGCATAAGTATGATTATATATATATAAACTTATATGTATTAAGATACGTTTTATGTGCATATAAAACAGCTAGTCTACAAATTATAAAACAATAATCCCCTAGACAGTTTGGCCTGCCATTCTGTGGTGGGTAAAACTTGCTGCTGGAAATAAATTAAGAAGATAGAAATAATCAATTAAGAGGTGGAAATTTTTGATAATATATTTAAGTAAATAACAATTGCAGTCGACTCATACTCTATTTAAAGATTATTAACAGCTAAATAGTAATCTATATTATTTTAGGCTTAACTTGACTGTAAATTATATATATTTTCGTGATAATCCCACCTTCTTGAGAATGGTGTAAAACAATTAAACCACATCTAAGGTAGACACGAATACTTATTTATATAAGAAGTTAAAGGACTCAAGTTTAAAAAGCTTTAATAGATTCAATGCTTATATGTAAAAGTGCCTGATCTAAGTAGCTTTTGCATGTTGGCAGTTAGCATTTTGTTCAATATTTCGTAGCGAAGTATTAGTCAGTATGAGCATTTCCAATATAAAACTACACCAAAATACAAATTTTGGAAAAGTGTGATAAAATCAAAATAATCAACTTAAGTTTTATATTGCCGTGGCAAATTGAAGTTTTTTTTTTTTTTGAGCGAAGTCTCTTTATACCTTTATAATAATGGATAATATGTTTGGTAATCTAAGGAACAGATTCAATCAATTGAGCAACATAGAAGGCAAGCGAATGGCAATAAAACTTGTTGGATTTTATGCCATGGGCTGGACGCTGCGCAAATTAATCAAGTGAAGCCTTGAATATAACGATGAAAATTTTTGTGTGCCGTCATGATTTTTGAAATTTAAACTAAAACAGAAAGTATTTGTTTCTTACATCAAAATCACATGCGCAGAGTTGGCTGACATTAAATAATCTGTTTTAAGCATTAAATCCAATACCCTGTTTATATTAAATCTCAGGGCTTGCTCTCTACACTGAATTTGCTCTTAATGACGCATTTGCAGCAGGAGGGTATCTTGAAGGGCTCGTTGGCCACCTCTGGCTGGCCGCTGCTGGCATTATTGATGGTGGCCAGATGACGTATCACATAGTGCTGTTTACAAACCGGCACATAGTTGTTGGGAAAACTGTCCAGAAACTGGCAGCTTTCGCCCTCTTGGCTGTTTTGGAAAGAAAATTCAAACTTTTAGATCATAACCAGGATAAAGCATCGGAAAATACTCACTCGCACTCTTCAATCAGTATGCCCTGTTTGAACTCGTCCGTATTGACTATATACTGCCAGGTAAGATCCAATCTCTGGCCCAGTTTTGGATACAAGTACCGCATATGACTGTTGCACAAATACTGCTCATCGCCGTTCATGCGTACGCCGAATTCCGTCGGCTGCGGCTCATCGTTGAAGAAGTTGGCGAACCGACGCGACAATATGCCCTTCAGGCCGGACAGATCCGGATAGTTGTTGACCTTGGTGCAAAAGGAGCGGCTCTGATTGAAGCCATCCACACACTGCAGATCACCCGTGTCAATGGGCGCCGGCCTAAACTTATCTATAGAGTCGGGAAACACGATAACTGATGTTACGCAAGTGCCGAGGGAGTTGAACGTGTGAGCATGAATGATAGTTAGTAAGTTTGTTAATTGTTTAAAGTGGCATAGAAATGGTTCCTGAATAGAGTTTTGGGGATACTTACTATCCGAAATGGGGCCACGCGGCCTCTGAGGCGCCTGCTGCTGCGGTGGCTGCTGCGGCGGCTGTTGCGGCTGCGGCTGCGGCTGTTGTTGTTGCGGCTGAGTGTTGGTCTGCAAAGAGACGATGGGTTCATTAAAGACGAGATTCAGCTTGCCATCCGGTGAGCGTTGAACTTTAAAGGACTGCTGTTGATGATTCAAGCTTTGATATTGATGATAATGCTTGGACTTGGGCTGAGTCGAGGACTCGGATTGTGCTTGGGTTTGAGTGGGAGGCCATAGCTCAGATGCCTGCATTGTGGATATGGGCATGAAAGATGCATCGTTGTCCGTGGTCGTCGTCTGTGTGTGTAAATTTTGCGTTAGTTTCTAAGTCTAAGCCAAATCAAAATGAAGCACACTGACACACACAAACAAACACAGAAACGGTTAGGTTACGAGAGATGAGTTGATATGAGCTGATGCACTTAAAACAAGAATTCAAATAAAGTTAAACTTTAGGCTTTCTTGTTTTAAGTATTTTGTAAATGATCCAACACCATTTTTCTTATTCCTGCAATATTAACGGTGATTATTCAAATCTACTTAATACATTTACTTTGCAATTATTCAATACCGAAATAGACTAAAGTACTGAATATATTTATGACTATGATTTGTGGGTGCATCTTAAACTTACATTGAATAGCATCACGCCCTCGCCATCTTGGACTTTGAATATGGAACGAACGCGCTCGTCAATATCCTCGGCGGGCAACTGCAGTGAAAAGGTCAAACGAAAAAGTGGGGAAACGCTTAGTTTGCAATTGTCAAAAGGCTCACAAAAGAAAACAAAAATAGAGACAACCCAATTAACAAACAAACAAACAAATCGGAACAAGACAAACATAAAACATTAAACGCATTCAAAATTAATTTAACATATGGGGCAAGCACATCTGATCGATCGCTAGATTTGCACACCTCCACCTTGCCGGAATTCCTTTGCGGCTGCTCCGTTGGAGATGGGTCCTGCGCCCTGTTGCGCATGATGTTTTTGAGATTGTCCGATACAAAGGACATCGTGTCTACGGAGCTGTTGTTGTTGCTTCCTGCAGCGGCTGCTTCGCGTCGCTTCGATATTTCGCTATTGATACAAACTATCTGAAAGATACATGTGGAAGGTTTTGTTTGCGATTGATCAACATTGCCGAGTGTACAGAAAAAGTTAGAGAGCGGTAGGTAGGGCGGTAGAGATCGGAAAGTATGTATCACTTGTTGGACAAAGAAGTCTATCAGAGCGTTGACTGCCGGAGCTGCCGTTGGACACACTAATCGTTTCCCAAACACTATTTCGTTTGGCAATTACAACAACAACAGCTTTTGAACAACACGCCGCCGATGCCGATGCCAACAACTGAACCGCGCTTGAGTAATCAGCATTAATTGTGATTGTGTTTATGGGAGGCGACTGTAAGTTATGATTATACGAGTACTAAAAGTATACATTAAGTATGGGGGAAAATACTCAATACCTTTTTTATATTCATATGCAGAGGCGAATATATATATAAATATATTTTTGAATGTTTCTATTTTAATTTGTATGCGCAATGAAATTCTATTATTTTATACACTTGCTGGCAGCTATTAAAATACGTCACGAAATGTATAACGAATTGAGGAAGGCAAATTATTTGAATAAATCCCAGTTCTGCAATATGTGCAAAGTTCACTTGGCACATATACTACCTGTATTAACATATAAATAAAATCCTGAAGAATTCGCAATGTCAACATCAACATCAACAAAAATATTAATAATTAATTGAATTGTTGTCTGATAACTCCTAATTTGTGACTAAGCATATTAATATTTCGCAAATCTGCTATTTGTTTGGTAGGGTGTTTACTTTTCGACATCCCATAAAAAACCTGCTCTTGTTTTTGTTTACTTGCCTGCCTTAAATATTATTACTTTTTGGCTGTTGCCTTGCATATATCATAAGTCAACAAACAGCAATAAAAAAGAAGCTAAAAATATATATACATATAGAAAACAAAACGAATTCCAAACAATAGTCGAAACAGTTGGCAACATGAAGTTGCTGAAAGACGCAGATCTCGCTTTGTGCGCACATTTCCATTTGCCTAACTTGAGTTGGGATTTGACTGGCTAAACTTGCTTTCAAATATGCCCTATAAGAGCACTGCTCAGACTATTAATAGAACAACTTGAAGCTTCTGGATGGGTTGCAATCACTTTTGATTGGCATTTTCCCAAGCAATTATCACACAGAGCACACATATGAATTAGTCAAGTAAAATTCTTGTGAACTTTTTACATTTATCTTAAATTTCAATTTATTATCTTTTTATTCTTTTCCGTTTTTTCTTCAAATGATAGCCATAAATATTCAAACAACTCCCCTTTGGCCCCACCCTGTCATTTTTTCAAGCTGATCAATTGAAGCTTCCTGATAAGCGCGTGGCAAATGGATTGAAATTCTCAGATGAGTGTTCAACTTAATCTTGTCAGTTTGTGTTCTTATCTGAATTTCAACATGTTTCCTATCGGTGCACTTACATTTTCTTTAATACTTCTAGCTGGAATACTTAGTAATTAAGTCTATACTCTACACTCTTGCTGTATAAATCAATAAACTATAAAAATCGTGTGCCAACTGTCTCTGAAAGGAATTATTATTGCAAAACTCGTATGACTATGCATTAATTAAGTCCAGTCAGTCAGAGAGTTGTATGGAAATTGGGAACCGATATGCCCTTTCAATTATGAGTGAGCATGATCAATGTGAAATGCATGTAATTTTAAGAATATAATGATAATATATGTATATATAGCCACAACCACAATGTATGCACTAAATATACATAGTTACTTAAAAAATATTTTATAAATTTAATTTTAGCACAAAAGCAATGCTTAGTATAGCCCAATTATTTAAAGCGGCAACATGCTTAACCTGAGCGCTTAATGAATGGATAATAAATATAATATTTATAATATTAAAACTCACCGTTGCGAACAGTGCGAAGAGCAGCAACATGATTTTGATCAGTTTCCACCACATGGGAGGCATTTTTGTAGTTCTATGTAATTGTTGTGATTATTTTAAAAATTATATATTTACAATATGTGGCCACCTTTTACAGGGTAACTGGCCGTCAGTTTTTGAAGTCACGTATTTATTCGATTCGCACGGCGTGCTGATTCAATGTATGTGTGTGTTTGTGTGTCTGTTAGTGTTTTTTATGCGCTTTACGTAGTATATTTAATAAACAAACTGGCACGACTAAAATTATTGCCGGGCTTTATTTGCCTGCTGTTGCGGTAGCTGTTGTTGTTATTGTTGTTTGGACTGTTTTTTCTTCCTCTTCTTCTTTTTTATTATTGTAGTTGGTGTCGAAGCTGCTGCTCGTTTTAGTTGTGGCTGTTAATGTGGTTGTTGCTGTTGTTGCTTATAAATGTTTTCAGCCGCCTCTTTTCGATGTGTCGCTTATTCCGCTTTGTTTGTTTCCTTTCGCACAGTGCCTTCGCACAGCAGCTGACACCTCGATTAGTCGAGTTGCTTTTCACTTTAGTATTTGTATTGTATTGCTGCTTCGATCAATTTTAACCGCAGAGGTTTGTTGATTTCTTCGAGTAACGACGCGAACCACTGTCAAGTGGTTGTCCGATGTGGTGCTGTGTTTGACCTTGCCCAAAATGAAGCCCGGTTAGCACGATGCAGCCGCTTTTATGCAGCCGCCGCTCACTTGCTGTGAGCACGAGCGAGCGCGCGCGGGGATTTTCCAGGGGAAATTATAGATGTCGTGTGGGAGACGCGCGTCGTGGTTCTTTGGCATTAACTTTTAAATTTCTGATGCACATGAGCTTCAACTGTTGACGGCGCACGCGGGCGAGAGCGAGAGCACACGCTTGTCTTTGCGCACGACAAGAAAGCAACTGAACGAAAAGTTGAAGCCCAGACGACGAACAAGTGCAGCTTTAAGCAAAGCTTGGCGCGCGCGCGCAAGAAAGACAGACTGAGAGAGCAGCGCTGCCAACGCAGGCAGCGACAACGGCAGAGCCAGAGGCGACAGCAGCGACGGAGAGAGAAAAAGAGAGCGAGCGTGATCACGCCGGCAGAGCACGCACATGGTTTTTGTATGCTACAGCTGTTTGTCTTTGTTTTATGCAACACTTGTGTCGTCATCATGTAAGCGGGAGAGCACGAGCAGGCTTTTTAACATTTCACTTACACTTGCTTACAGCCACTCTCAGTAATAGAAACAGCTGTTTAACAGCTGAAGGGAAAAGCTAAGCTTTAAGCTAAAAAGCTTGCCGTGCTACTCAAATAGTTTCACAAGTAAGTTGATTCATTGATTTTAATGCAAACACCACGCACACACACACACACACACACACACACACAGACACACACCCACACACATTTCACAAGGGACGCACGTCAAGCACGCGTCACTTGTGCAACTTGGCCAACGATCTTTGTCGATCGGCCGAAACACGTAAGTGTGCGCTACTGTCGTGAAGCTGCTTAGCGGGTTCTATCCGTTGGGAAAGATGGTGACTAAGTGGGAATATCCAGACTCATTGTCCAACCGCGAGTCTCGCGTATAACGAGGCCCATGTTGGCAAATGTATCACTGACGTAGCACCCAAAAGATATGTATATTCAGAAAATTTATACGAATTTAGTCATAAATTTCTGATGTTGTAGTTGTTACGTTGTATATTAAATGTCTTGACTTAATCATTTGATTCTTGCGTATCTTTCCATGTATTTCATATACGCTTTCAATTATTATGAGATTTATTTCAACTGATTGCTTATTTCTTAGTTTTTATTAACTTGCTGACGACAATTGTTCTCTGTTAACTCGAGTTTATCTGTTAGTATCCCCATCTAGTATATTTGTTTATTTTTGGTCGTCGATCTCACAATGAATTTCGAATGTGGGTTCTCCCAAAGCGCCCACACTTCATGTCAATTATTTAATCTCTACCATTCATTTAAAATCGTTAAAAATCAATATATAAACTTCTGGATTTTCAAGTACAATTATATTAACATAGAAAAACACTTACGGTATTTATTACCATAAGATTGGTTAAAAAAAAATCATCGATTTTTTGCGTCGACTCGTGATTGTTAAGCAAACTTGTGGTAAAACTTTATTTTACTTTGCCCTTTATTTGATTTGTTTATTTCCTTTAAAATATACATATTTATAAATATTTACCGTGAAACCTTTTATATATTCTGATATCCTTATAATTGGAGTATTCTTGTATTTATGAATATAGATAAATGTTTCTGCTTGTGTATTAAAAGTTTTAAGAATACGAAAATATGAACGCAATGAGAAGCATAAAATTAATATAAAATTAATAAACTTCATAAATCTAATTGTTCTGATTTAAAATGCAGGCTTAAAGCTATAACAATTTAACGGTCAGTCTCTTAGATTCAAAATTTTGGGGCTTAAAATTCTTGAAGCATACTCTTAGGAAGCGCGACTTTCATTTGCATATTTTTGGGTGTCTTCAAATTAAATTAACAAGTCGAACATTTAAATTATACTTAAAGTTTTTAGCCAAATTAAGCATCAGCAAAACATTTGACCTTTCAGCTAACACTTTTTGTTGGCAAACCCATTTTCGAGCTCATTAAAATAATGGAAGCGAGAAAACAAGAAAAAACGCCCTCTGTTGACTTTAACTATTTACTGAGCTGTTAAGTATTTAGCTGACTGCTCATCTTACCAATGGACCAAAACAATTTTGTTAATAGCTATAAATTAGCTAGGAAATGGCTCTATTAGGGCCCATTAATTAGATGGGCGGCAGCGAGAGTAAATCGAGAATAATCATGAACATGAAATTGCGGCTAAAACGGGCGCAAACACGTTGCGGCCAAGTTAGCAAGAAAAATGGTGAAACAGTCGCTCGTAATATATGCAAGTTTATGCGAGCCGACAACAAAATGATAAATAATGAAATTGCATTGCGCATTCAATGCAAATAAAAAAAATACTCGTAAAATATATAAAACTAGCTACAATTAAAGCGCCAACTGGAAAAATGTAGACGCACCACTCGCCGACGACGTCGTGTGGCAACAAATGCAATTCCAGCCATGACAGCAGCAAGACGACACGCAACGCTAACGCTGTCCAGGTGCTAACTTACACACACATACACACACATACAAACACACACGCATAACTTAGCAATAATAAGACTGCCGACTAGGAGATAGCCTGTACAAAGGCTCTAGCTGTCTTCACAGTAGCTGCGATTCCTACTTCCTTTTCTTCGCACAATGAAAATATTTCCATTATCTATGGTTGCCTTTAAACAACACGTATAAAACCAATATACCTTTTAGCCGTTTGCAATGGGTATAAACCATAAACACAGCTGGCACAGCGCAGGATGCTGCACCGGCGCCTCGAGTTACTCAATTTGTCAGCTGGAAATGGCCGATTGTATCATCGACTGAATTAGCTGCCACATTTGGGGGCACATAGCAAGAGGCCCGAGGCGGTCAGGGCACAATGCGAATTTCCTTGGCAGTCGCATCCGCGGAATGCCGCCAAAAAAACTGTTGAGTAAATATTGATCTGGAGCTGCCGTTGAGTTGGCGTGCAAGCTTTCACTTTTCAACGCTTCGACTCCTTGGACAGCTGCACGATCCTACAGACACACTTACAGCCGTGCGCCGGCTGTGAATTTGATTATGCCGCTGCGATGGCGGCCGTCGCTTCCGCTAGTGCTAAAAACGGGTCCATTTCCGAATTTCATTTTTGTTTCGATTTTTTGTCGTTGGTTTGGCAACGGTAACGCGACTTTGAAGTTGAAGTTCATTGCGCAACCGTTCGATAACAGCAGCATTAAACAGGAAGTCCAGGAAGTGGTCGAGGATGCCGTTACCATTTCATTTGTTTTTTTTTTCTTCTCTTTTTTTTCTAACGTTGCAACATTTTGCAAATGCTGTCAAGGCGATCGCTCGGCCTGTTAGCGCATTTCTCGTTACACTCTGAATACTTTTCACAGGTTTTCTTTTTTGCTGCTCATTTTAATTATATTTGTTTTTCAATTGCTCCACGTCAATTAACAAAACGAATGAGCGAAAAATAAAATCACACGTTCAATTGTTGCATGAGTTAAAGCGAAATGCAAAGCAATCGGTACTTAGGAATATTTAATTGTATGCATCTACTTAAACCGGTTAGGGGGATAACAAGGAAAATTTCGGAAAATTATGAAATTAGTTTTTACTCTACTTCAATTTTTGTAAATGTATATATTTTTATGATGCAATTTGCCTAAGCCCATTATGCAATTTAGTATATAGTTCAAATTGATGGATGTGTAATACAAAAATGTTTTTTACAAATTAAGCAATTTCCTTCTCAATAAACTACAACTTTTGGTATGATTTAAGTGTATATAGTGTTTACATACGATTATCATCAGTCCGATAAGTGAACTAATTTATTGTATGTCAATAATTTTATGACACAAAATTGACACCGTTTCCTTCCTGCTCCAATCAAGCGGCTTAACGGTGGCGTATACGTAATTTATATCATTTTTTAAACCATTCTTCTGTCTATTTGCTGCACATGTGAATCGAAAATATAATTATTTTTATTTATCATAAATTGATGTGCAATCAGCCGAAACTAATGGCCTATGCCGACTCCCCGGTTCGTTTAGCGACTATCGACCTGGTTAGTACACAAAGACCGGCTCTGTGAGCCAAACAAATTACAAAAACAATCGAATATCAACTCTCGGAAACTCTGCATAAATTGCAAGACTTGTTGACAATTCAACAGGCAGCATAAAATAAAACAATAACAATGGTCAAATTGTACGAAATGTAACTAAATAAACTCTGAGTTTCCTTGCCAAGCATAAACGCAGACAAAAAAGGAAAATATTGGTACCTTAACAAATGCTGCTGGCAACATTTTCAATTAAACTATGTAGTCCCCGACTAAATGGATTATCTACGGGCAAGCTTGGCTTAAAAGCCAGTTGCAGCTTCTTGCGTGGAGGTGGCCCCCAAGAGGCCTTTATATGTGTGTGCTTGTGCCAACTGCAACGTTTATTACATGAGAGGCGTTTGTTTTTGTATTTGTTTTCCTACGTTATTTTTGTTTTGATTTTTATTTGCTTTGCCTTCGTTTTTCCTTTTGCATTTTAGCAAATTTACAGTTTGTTAACTGCGAGTGCACATGTATTGTATTTTGGCTAAGTTTTTCCATGTTTTCTGCGCCCATTTCACTTTTGGTTAGATAACCACCGGCCACAGCAAGGGTGGAGTGCGAGGTAAAAGACGAGGAGGGAGGGCTTGACAGCACCAGCAACAGTAGTTTAACTGCAGTCTCTGAATGGTGCACTGAACACTCCGCTGCGTAGGACAATGACAGTAGCCAGCCATTATGACAAATTTTCGCCCAGTCATTGCCAACGGTTGCCCTCTTTGGCAGCATAACTTTTGCAACCGGGCAACTAGCAACCGGGCAACTGGCAACCGTCGGCTGGGCAACTGAAATGGGAGCAGTTCACGTCACTTGCACTTGGGGGCGCATATCTTGACGACTTGAGCCCAGTTGCAGGTTGTTAATAATGGTTGTTCATGCGTTTTGACTTTGTCGGCGCTTGTCAGTTAGGCCCTACTGTTGGCCCTTAAAGTCGCCTTTGGCTCAGTGACAGTGAACTGTTTTGAAAATCTAAGCTGAAACAATTAGTAAATGTATTAGATAATCATGCCGTGGACCTCGAACTCGGCGCATTGGAGTTCATATCAGGCAACGAGACATGGTTCAAGGCTGTTCGCTCAATTACAACATAATTATCCACCTAATTGGTTGACCTACTAACAACATTTTAGGACAGTGCAAGCTTACAGGACATTCGCTTCAAAGATTGCATAATTAAAACATAATTTTTTGAATAAAATTTAGTGGTAATGATTATTTCATGATAATGGTAATAACAAGAATAAATTATTTATGTTCATTTTATTGGCATATAAAGGTTAAAATATTTAGTAATAAGAATATGATATCTTTATTTGTAAAAGTATTAATAATAATTATTATTTTTGTATACGTTTATGTAAAACAAGTAAATAAATGCAACCTTTAAGTCTGAATAAATAAAAGATATAGAAAATATTATAAAAGCAACGAGCTTAAAGCAACTATATAAATGGGCAAATCATAAAAACACACGAGACAAACAAAACCAACAATAAAATCTAAGAAAATGTCAAAAAAGATCAATTTAAAAACAAAAAACCAACAAAAAGTTGGAAAACTTAACAAAAAAAAAAAAAAAAAATTTCAAATAGGAGAACTAAGTTATTGGTTTTCCAAACCTAATTCCTTAAGTGTTTGCAAAAAGCAGATGAATAAAAAAAATTAAGTCGCTCCAAGTTCGTTGTCTAAGTCATTTGTTTTGGTCATGCCACGAAAGTGAGCAAAAACTAAAACAAATCAAATAGCGAAGTCGTTGCAATTAAACACGTCCAACCCGCAAATTTAACGAGCCGGCTGAACAATTATGTTGCAAGCTGAAAAACGCATTGAACTCGGCGACTGCTGCAAAATTCGCCCCTCAACTGGCTGCCCCAGGTAACTTAGGCCAAGCCACAACAACAACTGAAATTGACTCTCAACAAAGAGCTGCCAAAAAATTTAATGCCTCGTAATTTTGAACTGAGCGACAACTCTTCGTATGGCCGCTAAGAGCAACAAAAACAAAGTCAAATGCAGTTGGCCAGCGGTGCTCTCAGCGAGTTTTCTTTAAAAGAGCCACACAGCCAGATTTTCGACTACAGTTCGAACGCAGTCGTCGCCGAGGAGCCACCTCTAATAACCAAGCACAGCCCCCACGGAGCCCAGCGAGCAGCGCATAAAGAAAGTCGTCGCGAACGCGCGCGTTCAAGTGAAATCAGTGTGTGTGTGTGTGTGTATAAAAACCAAAGAGCCGAAATATAAAAAGTAAATAAGAAAATAAAGAGGCAAACGAAAACAAAAGCGAAACGATACTACGACCAATTGTTGTTGGTGCTGTGCCTGTTGCCAATTGCAAGTGTTCAGTGAGGAAAGTTGTGTAAACCAAAAGCCAAACAAAAGTTTAAGCCCAAGCAAAGGTGCTCTTTTATCTCGTGAAGCGGTTGTTACACAGATTAGCAGCAGAGCCACTAATACGAGCCCAGCCCTTGGCCAACGCATCAACGGCACATACTCGTCCAAAATGAAGGTAAGCTCGAATCGCAATATACAGTGAAAGTGCGGCCGTGCCAATAACCAAATGACCAAATTAGCGCACACATTGGCGGTATTTTATGCAACAGCTTTTTGGGCCACAAACAAGTTCAAGTGCAGCGAGGAAACTCGTTTCGGCTGGCCACGCTTCAGCCATTTTATTAGCTAAACAAACACATAAGAAAGCGTCTGCGTGCCACCAAATGCAGCCATGTTCGTATCTTAAAGCTACATTCGATTATATAAGCCAGCGTAACCCAAAAATCCCAATCCGCTGCTGCACTTGAGGCTTCTTTCGGGCATCTGCCCGTTGGTGCATGAAAAGCATTTGAAGCGAATGAGTGTATCGCATTCACTCGCATACACTCAAACAAAAATATGAATCCCAACTCAAGAGTTCATCGCATACGATTATGTCATGTGTGGCAGCCGATCGCAAGAAACGCGGCCCAGCTGAATGAGTGTGAAGGTAAAATGTCATGAATAATTATTATGTCAGACCATGTCTAGTCTCCGTTTTGTTATTGCTGGCTTAGTTTTTATTTTTTATTTTTTTTTTTGTGGTATTGTTGTCGTCATTGTTGCGGCTTTCGAAAATTGTGTAGAAATTTGTCAAAAGTGTTGCGAATGGCGAAGCAAAGCAAACATGTAAACGAATGAATAAGCACATGTGCACAGCACAGAAGCCACATGTTAAAACAATTAAGACGAGCAATAGCCAAATACAAAATTGGGCAACACTCCAAATACCCAAGACTCTTTCACAGACATCATTTAAATTTTATATGGCTAACCATTATAAACTTTACTGATATATCAATTAATATTCAATCAAGCTGAATATAAATACTTTTATATTTCTTCTTAAAATTCAAATAATTCTTATCAATTAAAAAGTAAAGTTGTATTACTTAATATCACCTATAATATTATAATAACGTTAAAGAACGACTTTCAATGCAAATTAGACAGCTTACCATAATTAAAATACCCGCAGCAGCAAGGGTATCTAAACTGAACCTACCACAATTACTTGATATACCAAACGGCAAATACGTGCGTACTGTGCGCACATGTAAATAAATCTTTTTATTTATTATTGTTAGCAGTTGAGCAACATGCAAATTGAATTAAGCACACAAAAACCACAAGCAATAACAGAAAATAAATAAGAAGAGGCCGAGCCAACAGACGACTAGCAAGTTAAGTGGCAGAAGCAAAACCGGCAACACTTTCACTCTCTTTGAGTTACCCGCAACACTCATTTGACACTCACCCGCCAACGATGACAGTACACAAAAGCGCAAAGCCCGCTCTCTTGGCTAAAGCAAATAAGAGAGTTTGGCCAAAAGATTGGCCAATACTTGGTTCAATATGCCATTGATCTCAGCCAATTAAGTTGGCCAAACAAAAGAAAAAATTAATATCATTAAATAAATGCAATTTACGTTTATTTACGCTCAGTTATGAAATGTTTGCCGTCAATAGATTGGAATTTTATTAATTACCAGTTACGTATCATATGCGAAAAAAAATGATTATGGCATACAAAACGAATGCAATTAAATTAAAAAAAATTAATATACATTGCACCAACGAGAAGCCAATAGTTGCAAACGCAGGCATAAATATTATTAATATGTCCGCCCAAACCATGGCCTAGGAAACTCGGCGTTTAATTTGTGCATTTGTATGCAAATGGGATTACCAATTACGCAGTGCGAGGGCTAAAGCAATTAGGCTTAAAGGCAGCCCAAACTCTTTGCCAAATATCATATTTGGAGTTCACAAATCACCAGCCATTGAGTTGGGCAATAGCTGCATTAAGAAAAGGTTTCAGGTGCGGTTTTTTCGAGGGCGTCACCGGGCAAGGGCAACCCAAAAGTAGAGTAAACGAATTGCCATTTGTCAAAATAAATCAAT
Source organism: Drosophila lacertosa (assembly GCA_004143845.1). NCBI lineage: Eukaryota > Metazoa > Arthropoda > Insecta > Diptera > Drosophilidae > Drosophila > Drosophila lacertosa. The sequence continues at coordinate 150,290 of SCDZ01000117.1, forward strand.
ATACATATAGATATATGTATACATATCTCACCACTAATTGTCTACATTTCTCAAGTATTTCACGACCCAAATTCGCTTTCAAAAAGTTCATTATTTCCAACGAAATTTTTATAATAGTTTAGCGCGAGTTTTGCAATTCATTGCGTAACACACATTATTTTTAACTGGATCAAACGTCAAAGTCATATATAAAGTGATTTGAATATATATTGTGTGAATTTCGAATAGTTTTATATTGAAAAGTTAAAGTTGAGTTGTTCCACTTAATAGCCACGACAGCATAAATGCAAATCAAGACATTAAAATTAATTTCTGATTTGTGCTACCTATCAAGACAATAGCAAAGGAAATAAAGTAATCAAAACAATAATTTCTGATTCCACATATAATTAATGTATTCACTGACCAGACGTTTAGCCAAATGAATCTGTGCAGATGGTCTAACCAATTTGCTTGTCGGCCCATGAAAGAGTCGCAAAACGCTGAGCAAGCACGGGCAGCAACGCCCACGCCACGCCCCCTGTCGCCATGTGGCAACTGCAACCGAATGCGTTCAGCTGTGACTTTAGCGGGTAATCAACGCTCATCTTTTGAATATTACGAATAAAATGGGAAATGTATAATATTTTTTGCAAAGCAAAATAAATGTTAATGTGTGCGTGTGTGTGCCAGTTGACAAATGAATGCATGGCTGGGATCAGTTAATGGCTGCCACATGCCGCATGCCACATTGCCGGCAATGATGCAATTCAAATGTCTTTTTGGCAATTGAATTCAGTGAAAAGACACATTAAGCTTGCAATAACAGCTGAATGATTACGTAATCGCCTCTCTCTTTCTCTCTATCGCTCCTTTCGCAGTTAATCTGCCCGTGTCTGTTGCTGCTGGGACTGCTGCCCCTGCTGAGCCACGCCTATCCCGCAGCAAGCAGCGCACTGGACAAATCTCTGTCGCTGGAGGACACAGACCTGGACAACGAGCAGGGCGAGAGCATCAAGGAATCACAGATAGCCAAGCGCTCCGGCAGCTTCGACTATGTTGCGCATTTGAAGTCCGGCTTGTTGAGCAGCATTGGCCAGGCTTCCGCCTCCATAGCCTCGGGCAGCTCCGGCGGCAGCAGCGGCGGTGATAGCTACAAATCCCACGATGTTGTCGTACATGTATGTTAAGCTCCAATAATAATAAATGAATTCAATATAAATATTTGTTAAATTGCAGGGCAACTCGGTGGACTACGATCCTTGGTCGTTTAAGAAATCAGTGCTGAACACCATCTTCCAGGCAGTCAAGGCCATCACTGGCGGCGTGACCGCCCTGAAGGGACAACTGATCAAGGGCAGCGGCTATGCGTTGAGTGCCGGCGGTAATCTGGTGGCTGCCGGTGGCGACAAAGTCACGGATGTGGGTAAATCCATAATTAACTCGGCGCACATCAATTCGCACACCTATGCCACAAGTCACTCCAGCGGCGGCGGCGGCGGCAGCGGCTTTGTGCATCCATTTGCCAAGCTCAGCTCGCTGTCGGGTGCCTCCTCCGGCGGCAGCAGCGGCAGCAAGCAATCCTCCTCAGCGCCAGGTCCCGTGCTCCACACAGAGAGTGAGTATGCCCGCCAGCTGCTGCAAAACATCAATTTTCTTGTCTTCTGAGACGCGCCCCCCTCGCCAATCGTCAGCCTCGTCCAACTCCAAGCAGCGGCCAAGCATTGGACCGTGAAATATAAACTAAGGTCATTATGTAACTCGCTTACGCATTTATTGTCCATCGGCTGTTGAACTATATATGTACCCGTCTATATTATAATTAAATCGCTCGCAACATAACATTGAAAGTTTAACAAGCTGCTATCAACGGAAGAGGCGACTCCAACGGTGACTCCATAAGCAATTGAAAATCGCACCGTGCATTGACCCCTTGCAGCATTTCCACTTTCCTTTTCGCTGCTGCTTGGCTCGAACCCGTTTTGGCTGTGTCTCGCATGCTTTAGCCTATTTCGGTTTGTTTTGACTTTGCAACTTGCCTACTCACACAAACACACACTCTCTTTCTCTCTCCGCCCTTCTTCTGTGTCTCGTTGCAGCGATCACCACATACGAGATACCAACGGGACATGCCAACTACGGTCCGCCATCGAAGCCGCCATCGTTCAGCAGCGCCACACATCAATACTTGCCACCGGCCGGCTCCAACTATGTGGGCTCTGGTGGCGGCGGAGCGCCGTTCAGCATTGGCCATGCGGCATTCGAGGCGCCACAGAGCAACTATCTGCCATCCGGCTATGGACAAGATGGTGCGTAGTCTGCCAGTAGAGATCTCTCCAACTGTATATATATATTTGTATCATATGCCACAAGCCCTGTAAATACTTCTAATCACGTCACTAATCCCGAGCCAAAGTTGATTCAACAGTCGCTCACATCATTTTCACACCAATAACAATGACAAGGCGCTGTCCATACCATCACTAATCATCAACTACTGTTAACAACCGTTAACAACCACACCGCACCACGCCCCAAACCCCATACAGGTGCCTCTAACGAGCCCTCACTTCCGCGCATATCTAACCAAGACGAAAGTGAAAGCATCAAGTGCTCATAATTTGTCGGCCACAACTGTAAATACACATCTTAACAACCCGTCGTAGATTTCAAAAACACTCGCAATCCATCTCTGCATAATATACTCTTTACTCCATAGTCTGTCATGCACCAATCTTTAACCCTTAGGTTAGCCGCGTATCTTTTTTTATGACACACTTCTATTTGGCCCACAACGTGGCTTTAACTTTCAGTTTCGATTATGTCTTACACAATTTGAATGGCATTGCGCAAACGGCCAAGAGTCAGCGTTTATTGTTTTATGTACATAAATAAGCGATAGTAATAATCATTTAAACTGCAACGCGACATTAATTAGAAATATATTTAATTATATTTTTTTATGTATGTGGTATGCACAGCCTTAACACTTTTGACATTGCAAGTGTCGTTAAAACTGAGGCAACATGTCGCATACTTAATATTTTGTCTACAGCTATAAAATGGCTAAATGCTAACAATATGGTCTAGAGTCCAACTTGCGAAAATAACTATAAAATTATGAAAATATTTATATGCAATATATATTTTTGTATTTGTTTATGTATATATATCTATACTTTTACTATACCTATATTAAGTACAAGCATATTGTAATCCAACTAATTCGAAAATCTTAACTAAAACGCAAAACATTTCATTGCTAAAAACAATCTAAAACAAATCAATATTTTTCGGAATGCCGATTATTAAATACCCTTACAGACAAATTCAATATCTACCTCTGCAAGGGTATTCTAGTTATTATAGATTCATAAATACATATAAAAAATACATGAAAATCTGTACAAAAATCGATCAGAGCCAAATATCATCTCATACACACACACACACACTCTTTCACATACACACACACAAGCAGATAAAAAAACAGTCTAAAGGCAACAAATTGTAAATAGAAACTTCATCGAAGCAAATCAAATATTTAATTGGTAAATCTAATAAAATCTCACTCATTGCATACACAACAACAACAACAACAACAACAAACACACACAAACAAACACGCGCACACAACAACAACAACCTCCACCACTTTGACCAACCACCGACGCAGTGAACACCGCCGGCACCGATGACTTTAATGTCTATGGACGCCACAAGAAACTGTCGGATGATGACGCACGTCGAGCAGCGATGCAGCTGCAGGAGATCCTCAGCCTGCTACCCAATGGTAAGACGGAATATACGGCGTCCAAGACTGTGGCATTGAATGCGAACAATGTGCCCACTGGCTCCACTGCGGAGCATGCCGATCTGTACAACAGCTATGGCGTGCCGCTGCCCAACAATCTGGGCACACTGGAGTCCCTGTCGCACACGGAGTCCATTACCGCTGCGTATGCGCCAAATGCGCCGGGTAACCAGGGCGCCGCCGATATCTATCATCAGATGGCCAAACGGCCGACGACAGCGGAGGAGGCTTACATACAGAAGCATCCCAACGAGGGCTACGACTACCCACCGCAGCCGCCGTCGGCACAGCCCGCGCCCAGCAACGAGTACAGGGTGGAAAACTATCATGCCAGCAAGAGCAATGCGCTCAAGGATCTGTCGCCCATCATAGCCGCCTTGGAGGTGGCCAAGCGCAAGGGTCCCAGCAGCAGTGGCCCCGTCAGCTACGCGATTGAGAAGCAAGTGCACAAAGTGTCGCCGTTCCAGTTTTTGCCGCCCGTGGTGCAAAAGTCGAAGTACGTTTACAGTGCACCACCAGCCGGACCACCACCACGGCCCAGTTACACAGGCGGCTACAAGGTGCGACGTCACGTGGGATCCAAGCAGCCCGGTCGCTCAGCCATGTCCCGCGCGGAGGACTATCAGATACAGGATCCGCTGATGTTCAATCGCCTGCTGGATGTGTAGGCGACATAGGCGCATCGCTGGGCGGGTGCAATATACGGCTCTCACCTCTAGGTTTATAGTCCTCTAAGTCATATGCAGCATTTACCTATAGTTTGTCTTAACCTAATTTATTCATGTTATCTCAATTTTCAACGCCCCAGCGTAGTCAATTTGAATTGAACTCGGGGCAATAAACGAGTTTGAAACCAAAGCACGGCATGCATCTGTAGCACCACAGCTCTGTAGCACACTCTGTTTGCACTGCTTTTATGTATATCCAACCACTGCACCACACCCTTTCCCAATTTACCCACCATCTGGAAACTGACTATCAAAGCTAATCAACTCAATCAAACACACATTTGACCTGACGCTCTCTTTACAGTCTATCTGCAGTAGTTGCCCCACGGAACCAGCTCTTCCAGCCCTTAACCTGCCCTGGGCGTCAACTGTGGACCACGCCTATTCAGTTTTACAGCACTTTCGATTCTATAGATTTAGCAAATGCTCTTTCTACACACAAATCATCTCTAGCTAAGACGATTCTGAGCTCTAACACAAACTATTGGCTACGAATTCATCGAAATTTTCTATCTTATTGTTAAGTATTTAAAGTTATAATAATAATAATAATAATAAATAATCGTCGAACAATGTAAACTACTTTTTTTTTTATTTTTAATCACCCTAAAAGTATGCTATATAATTTTCTATTTGCCTACCAAAGCCGTAGCTTGACTTAAAGCGGAATTAGACTTTACTCGATAAATTTCAAATTTCTTTAACAATAAACAAAATTTATTGAATTTAATATATCGAAAATTTATTTAAGTCATATTCTTATTTTAAGATTGAAGATAAAATGTCTCAAGATAATTTATATAATTCTTTTAAAATATTCCCAAAAATATGCAAGCTTTTTGCTGTGTGAAAAAATACCACGTTTATACCTTAATCTTTATGGTATTTACTAACCAGTATTTTCGGTATAGGTCTAAAAATATAAAATACAAATTTAAAAGCTTTTAAAGGTCTTACTGGGATTACCTTAGATCTCTTACTCGAATTGAAAATGAATCTCGAAATTAGGACAAAAAGTTGTTTGATTCTTTTATTATATTATAAACGTTTGAGCATAAAATCTCAAAAATGGAATACATACATATAGATTACAGATTCTAAAATCTAGAAGCAAGGAATCACTGGCGAATAGTTGAAACAGAAACGGGGTTGAAGGAGGAAACTACTCGAATATCGTTTTATGCACCTGACTCAAAACACAGGGCGACAACTGCGCCGCCTAACTACCCAGTACCAGTTCCTCAGTCCACTTCTAGTAATAGCCGAAGGTGATGTCATGCAGCGGCTGGGCACTGCCCTGGGGCAGGGCATAATCGCGCGCCAGCTGATCTAACAGGCTGCCACCGCCGCCGCCTCCGCCACCGCCGATGCGGCCCTGAGCCTGCGGCTGGTAGTTGCGCTGCGGCTGCGGCTGTTGCACGGGCTGCGGACTGGAGCCCTGGGTGGGGCCGAAGTGCACGGGCTCGAGCAGCGGACGGCCACCAGAGGCGGGTGCCAGAAAGCCCTGAGCGCGTGCGCTGCTCGGCGCCGGCGAGGCAGGCGGCAGCGCGTACACAGGCCGCGAAATGCGCACGTTCGAGGGTCCCTCGCCGAAGCTCTGCGACTGCGAGTAATCGGGCTCGGGACGGGCGGGGCGCTGCAGCGGCGAGTAGAGCACATCGGTGGTGCGCTGTGCGCCGGGCACCTGCAGGCGCGGTGGTGCTGGACCCACGGACGGCTGTGGTTGCGGTGCATACTGTACACGACGCTGTGGCTCCGCTTCCTCCTCCTCGTACTGCACGTACTGCGGCTGTGGCTGCGGTTGCGGACGTGGCGCAGGCTGTGGGCGTGGCTGATGCTGCGGCTGCTGCTGCTGGGGGCGTTGCAGGCGCTGTGGTGCAAGCAGAGTTAAAGTCAAGCTAATCAAGCATTTTTAATAGGCTTACATAGGGTCGCTGGGGTCGCTGCACGGGCTCTTCGTCGTAGTCGGGCTCCTCCTTGGTGGACTCGTCGACCAGCGTGGGCGGCGCTACAGTAATGCCCTCGCCCGACGGCTGGAAACCGTACTTGTTGGCGCCATACTCCACCACGCGCACCTTGCCATCGGCATCAACATAGCCATACTTGCCCTTTACCTCGCCCGTCGCCAGTTTCGTTTCGATCTTGAAGGAGCCATCGGCGCCCTCATAGCCGTACGTATAGGAGCCGTCCTCATTGTGCCTGCAAATATGCATATTATATATATTAGCTTAACTTATTCCATACTTGCTACACCCACACAAACCAGTCCTTAAGTTAATTGTTTATAAAGAGAAAGGTTGACTTACTTGTTGATCTGCTTCAGAATGGGCACGGGCGTGGGACGCGTCTCTTCCTGGGCGCTGGCATGCAGTCTGTGTGGCGCTGCGCGGGGCGCACTCGGCTGATAGTCCTGGTAGTCCTGGGCGCTGACCAGGCCGACCCCAAGTAGACAGCCGATTAACAGTAAGCGTTGTAGCTGCAAACGGACAGAAAGTGTACAGCGGCTTAAATGGCAACCGGTTTGCTAATTGCCAGACAAGCAGCCAGCCCGTACACCTTGACAGTGCATGGTAACGCCGAGCACAGCGCACAGGCGGCAAAGAATATGCCACAAGTTGATGTCTACAAAAGTCTTAAGTCAGGCTGCCTTTCACTTTTATTTTTTTTTTGTATTCATTTTTTTTTATATTATTTTGCTCACTGGGCAATGACACCGGTCGGACAATCGGACGCTTGTCATTGTGTCTGGATGCCCTCAATGCCAAGCAGGAACCGATGGCGGCATGTAGATACGTGCAACACTGCAACGTTGCATAAAGCCCAAGCGACACGCGATATGCCGCCAGGCGCTGCACACTGATGGGCGCAGCCAATGGGCAAGAGTTTAATTGAATATCCACAGGTGAAATGCATGAAATGCATGAAAAGCTTGTGGTTTTTCTTTTAAGTTTTCCAACTGCAACTCCCACACTTTGTTGCTGTGGTTGAATAATTCGAGTGCACACAAATTATGTGCAACTGCGGGAAACATACAAAAAGCGTCTGCCGAACTCCATTCGATGCATAAGCGCAAGAAGCAATGCAAAATTTCCCACACATGCCAATCTGAGAGATATGTTGCAAGTATCTGAAAGATGCATCTCGAGCATGCAAATGCTAAAAGAAATTACAGCAGTTGTAAGAGAGGGGGAATTACTGAGGACTTGACAGCCAGACGACAGCTTGACAAGTGAATCGAACGCTAGACAACGGAGTTGTGCTACTTAAATACCCTGTAAACATAAAGTGGGACATGATAACGGACGAAAAGTTATAGAAGTCTCTACAATATGATTATGATTATGATGATTTTTATTTGTTCCCACTATATACTTATACCCTAATCTCTTCTTAACATCTTCTACGGAGTATCTTAAAGTCACTTCATAAAACTTCATTTATGATTGCTTTTAGCAGCAGCTTATACCTGACAAAATTCGTTCAGGCTGCGGCTCTTGAAAAGCTGCTCAAATTGGACCATTGGTCAGAAAAAATGCGTCCCAATAGCAGATGGATTCAATGGAAGTCAGGTCCTTAACAAGATACCGTAAATGTTGTCCATTCCCATTAGGTAACAGCTTCGCTTTTTTTTCGCCTGCGAAAACCTTTCACTAAAGCACCGTCCGTCAGGCATTTGCCATAGCCTTGGCTCACAGTTGCGGAGTTGTTGGCCAGTCTGCCGCTGGCACGGATATGGACACGGGCCCAGTGCAAAGACTGCAGACTGAAAACTGTAGTTGATGCCAATTTCTGTTTTTTTTTTTTTTTTTTGTCGACAGCCACTGACCGAAATATGTGGCTACTAGTCGCGGCGTGTGAACAGAGCCAGCTCGCATTTGGTATTGCCAGCGTTGCCTTTGATATTTTTGACTCTAGGTGAGGGGGGGCTAACAGCGTATTGGTATCGAAGTTTGAAGTGCGCTTGTTAACGCAACTTTTTCTTAACTGAAGTTCCTGCAACTTTTTTTCAATAGAATGCAATGCAATTACGCGACACACGACAGCAGCTGTTGCCTTTGCTCATAAATTATGTGTTGGGGGAAAAAAATATAGAGTGAAAATCCAGTTACCAAATTGGGTGCACAAAATCGTTACAATCTTGGCAATTGCTCGCCGGACTGGTAAGAGCAAATTAACGGTTTGACTCGATTTGCATAGCAAATTATGCGATATTTTCACACAGTACACGGTACTATCTAAAAGACTGGTGACGTAATCAGCCAGCCAGACAGGCAGACAGGCAGCGATCAGTACAACTAACAACAACTGCATTTGATTGGCTGACTTGCCACGCATTCAGGCTCAACTTTAACCTTTGCAGGCAGACAACACAAGTATTTGCTGTTACAGTGCCCACTGTAAGTATTTGCACACAAGTACACACACACATTCTCTGGAACCTACCACTTTCATCTCAGCTTGTAACGTTGCGTTTGCTTTGTTCACAGCTATTTCAAATCGTTAACAGCTTTAATTGCAAAAGACCTTCGCTGGCAACACCCAGCCCCAAAGCAGCAACAACAATGGCACCAAAAATCACTTTCAATTGATCTAATGAACCGGGACAGAGACTGAATTGAACTGAAACTGAAACTGAAGTTGTTGAGTTTTTGATATTTATATTTTTTTTTATTTTGCTTGTTGTTCACGTTTAGCGGTGCGCCAACATTAACTTGAGACCGACAGCAACTGAGCCGCCCAAGTTGTTGTATTTCGCTTTATATACCGCGCTTATGGCTGGAGGAAAACCTTTTCCATACCAATGGTCCAACACCAACAAGCAGCGCAGCGCGAAACTTCACCAACGAGTCGGCGGCACATGCGCAAAAGGACAGAGACTAGCAATAACAAAAACAACAACACACACACAGCACACACACACACAACACACACAAAGCATTGAGCACAAGTCAAAGCTTAGGCGAGTTTGACTCTTGACGCGATTAGAGTCGGTTCTCTCTGTGCTTTTCTTGAGCTTTTTGCACCACCACAACCGCAAATAACAGGAATGGCCAAGAAGTGGTTGGCGCCGCGAAAGTCACCTAGCGAGCCACACAGATCAAAAATTAGATTTTAAATCTAAGAATTATATCCACATTTAACAAAAAGTTTTTAAGTAATACTTTTTGAAATAAACAATTAATACTGGTACTTCACAATACATAATTTGTCATAGTGACATTGTGAATCAGGCATCTTAACAAACAATATCCGGGTTTGAATCCCGGGCTTGTGTACCAAAGTCAAAGCCGAAGGTTATTATAGATGCTTAAATATGATAAGCTTATATAGAAATAGTAACAAGAATTCTAATAAAATAAATAATGAAAGAAATAATAGTAATAAGCATAATCAAATTAAAAGCTTTTAGCATTAGGTGTTTAAATATTAACAGTATTATGTACATATAAGTAAAGTAATGCCATTACCTTATCCCTACAAAGTCGATCAACCAGTTCACTTAGCCTAACATTTACCAAATTGCCTTCACATGGCCAAAGCAGTGCTGCAACTTCTCCTAAAAAACTCACACGCCAAATCATAAAAAAACAGCCAAAAATACTTCAGTCAAATTCAGTGAGATACAATTAATCAAAAGTGCGAGCCCCGTAAATGTGAAAAATTGCCTAAATCGACAGGCGGCATTGCTAATGAATGAACGAATTGAACGAGAAAATGAGCCGACCTAAAGCGAATTTAAGTAAGGCTAACTGGAATAACAATTGATATAAATATAGCGTATGTTGGTTAATTCAAAAATTACGAATCCAAATGGCATAGCTAAAAACTGCTTTTAACGTTGGCTTAACTTAACGCCTCCAAATTAGTGTTTTTAAGTCCGAAAACAAGTCTTCTAAAAACGCTATAAGCTGTTAATTATACTTTAAACAATCTCAAATGGAAGTAGCCCCAAATAGTAATAAATAGCTTCGATCATTTATCATACAACTTTTGCTTACAGAATACATTCTTTTTTATTCGTAAGTATAAATTGTTTAAATAAACTTATACTTTTCCAAAATTCAACAAATATTTATAGGTTTTAAAGATCTCTTTAGGCCCTATTGCTTATATACACCAAGCTGGCGGCTCGGCTGCATCCATTTGTTTATGAAGGCTTAGCATATAAGTACACAATTGCTTCATTAAATGGGTACAAATTGATTGTGCGTCTGCGAACAGGCTGCCCGTTGCCTTTGGCCCATCAACAGTGCGTATGCGTAATGATAACATATCCGTAGGTTTGCCTCTGATGCATTGTGTTGCATGTTAATGTATGACTAGTGGCTGCTTAGCGGGCGGTTGGGGGCACATTAATTGCACTGGCAGAGCAAACCGCTTACAGAATTGAAAGCTGCTCAGATAAAGCCAATGTTCAACGCACGCAAATGTGCAGGTAAACACCTTTACTTTACTGTTGTACTCACACACACACACACATAGACAGACAATTGGCATGGCCTTGCCGTTGCGTTGGAATTACTTGTAATGACAGAGCGAGTTGCCGTTATTGTTGCAGCTACAATATACGTTTATGTGTATTTGTGTGATATGGACACTGTATGCCTTGGGTTAGTTAAACTCGTCGACGGGATTGCAACGCCCAGCAGACTAGAAAACCAGCCCAAAGCGAACTCTTGCGTCCGACCGATGACGCAGTTGCTGCGTCAATTATTCTTACTCTATGCGTATTGAGTTTTATCTCACAGTCAGATTTCTAGACTGGTTTTCTCGTATGCCACTAGACACGAGTGGAACAGAGATAGCGCTAGCGGTAGTTACGAGTGCGTATGCACCTGAACTTGGACGGATGTCTACGAATACTCAAGGTCGTCAATTGCGACGAAATTCCACAAGTTAACAGACTGCATTAACTGTGTCTATAATTGCAGATAGTTGTTCGAAAAAGGCATCATTAAGTACAGTAATTTATGTTACCTAGTCGTTGTTAATATGAAGAAGTTATACTTAGATGTTATTAATAACTTTAAGTCCGAATTATGATAATTATAGGTGTTATTAAAGTACTTATATCTATACATCCTATATTTAAGATGACTCCTTTTTTGATTCTATATGAAGTATTCTGAAGCAGTTACTCAATTTTTTTAACGGTGACCTCTCAACTAAGTTTACATGTTTAAACTCGAATTGCAACCAAATCCTAAAATTTAATTTCACTTTGACATATTTTCCGAATCCAGAACAGCACTTCAAAAATGCAGTATATTTTTAGTTCAACCATTTCAACAGATTTTGTTGTACTTTTTTAAGCCGTTGCTGAATTTGTAAATGTGACAAACCCTTCATGATTCCATTGCCGTTGCTGCAGACAGCAAACAGCAGCTGCGTCGAACTGTCGAGAATAAGAATAAAAATGAAAAAACATAAAAATAAATAAATACCATACAATGCTGTGCAGGAAATTCTTGAGGCATGGCAACGCCCTGGCAGCGCCCAGACAAGTTTCACTTTCATGGCAGCAACAGCAGCAACAGCAATATTTGCTCTACAAAATTATATAAACGCTTGCAAAAATAATTCCATTGCCATAATATGTGGTGTGTGTGTGTTTGTGTGTGTGTGTGGTGCAGTGTATGACGGTCTGTGTGTACATTTAATAGGTGCAGTCAACTAGTATTTGATTCTTCGTGATGCTGCCAGCAAAACATTTCAAGTATGACCCGTCCACATTGAACAATGGAAAAAATCACAAAGGCAAGGCAATAAAATTATAAAATAACAGCAAAACTATTGTTATTTTTTCAAAGACCTAATATATATTTGGCGAGCTTTTATAATGGCAAAAATATGGTTTATGTAAGTAAGACTCCTATTATATGTTGATAGTACAATAAATCTACTACGTTTTAAATATGGCTAAGATATCTGTACAATAACCTACTTTATAACCGATCAAGCCTAACTAACTAACTAACTAACTAAGACTAGATACCCAATATTAAAGCTGATCATAATAAAGAATACTTTTTGGACTATAAAAATGCCTCCATCAATCCACTTATAAAATAAAAATAATAATAATATAATAAAAATATTTTAAGTTAAATTAAATCATGTATCAAAATTTCAAAGAACTGTTATTTGATTCTATCCACTGTGCGAATCAAGCCCCTAACAACCGCTGACACCAGCAAACGCCCCTGCAGAATGTGCTCATACACCCAAACGTGGCCAGATTGGAGCTGGTGCTGCTGCTGTCCACTGCCCCACAGAGTAACTGGTTGTGGCTCTGGCGGTGCATTTGAAAGTGGTTTTGGGCCATTGCATAAGTGCACCAAATTCCAGCAACAACAACCAAATGACCAGCTACAAGCCACAAGCAATAACAACCAGACCAGACCTGGTTTCTAATAGTATCTAAATCGCTAACAATTTTTTCTATATCATTCTTTGGCCCGTCCGCCTTTTTAAAGCCAACTGCGCAAAGTGTTGACGTAATGTGCGCGATTATTGCTGGATATTTCATTTGGCTTTGATTGGGGCGGCCCAATTGAAGCGGAACCCAAACTTGGACGTGGATTGCCCGCATTGTGTTTTGCTGGGCCAAACAAAGACAAGGTATTTTAAGTACTCATCGCGGGTTATTCGGCAGTTTATTGAGTTTTCATAGATCGTTACATACATACACACACATAAAGTTGTATTTACAAATATATATATAAAGATTGATATCGAATATCGGAGTGACTGATTTATTTGGCAGTAACAAATTGACATTGTCCTCGGACATTAGTCGCTATCTCTCTGGGGGGCGAACGCGTGCCATCCAACATAATATTGACTCGAGTCCAACTCTACTTCCTGCCCGTATAGTCGATGCTGTACGAGCCCGTATGGATGTTCAGATTACGCAATGCCGGATGATGTTGCTCCGGCTGGCCACCCCACTGTTGCTGCTGCCGCTGCTGCTGCTGTGGCGCGTAGTACGGCTGCGGCGCTGGCGGCTGATAGTAGCGCGGTTGGGGCGCCGGTGGATTGTAATACTGGGGCGCGGGATTGTAATAGGGACGTGCTGGTGCCGGAGCCGGAGCCGGAGCTGGCGCAGGAGCGTATTGCTGCTGCTGTCCACGTCCGAAATCGCCCAGGCTAAACTTGCTGGCCGCTATGGGTCGGTTGTACTTTTGATCCTTGTAGTAGACAGCCGGATCCTCGCGGTACTGGCCATCGTCGATCTCATTGGGACCCAGTGGGTAGGGATTACTGTTCGTTAGCGTCGGCGGCGGCACATTGATGTGACTGCCCGCTGGCTCAAAGCCCCGCTTGCTGGCGCCATACTCGATCTCGCGCACCTGGCCCTGATCGTCCACATAGCCATACTTGCCGTAGACTTCGCCACTGGGATACTTGGTTTCGATTTTGAAGCTCTTGTCCGCGGCCTCATAGCCGTAGGTGTAGGAGCCGTCATCATTGTGCTTATCGATCTGCTTCAGTATGGGCACGGGCGTTGTGTAGTCCTGATGTTGCGCATACGCAACGTGTGCCAGCAGCAGCACCAAAAGGAAATCTGTGAGCGCCTGGGAGAGAAGTTACTCATGAGACTTAAGTGCAAGATATATATTTTTTAAAAATAGCATTGTGTCTTTTTAATACGCAATTAGAAACGATTTAAAAGTTTGTCAAATGAGTAAACTTTTCCTATTTGCCTTTCCAGCTAGATTAATTGAAATGATAAGCACTCAATAGTTAATTAACTCTGGTTAACAGCATTCCATGGAAAGCATTTCAAGGACGTTGCCAGCAAACCAATTCAAAAGACCTGCAATTAAGGCCCAGTTTATCATATGCATAAATCTCTAGACACTTCAAGCACAAATTGCTGGAGACTTGAACCGGTTGCCATTGCATTCTTAACGTGCCCAAACCAAAGGCTAATTCTAACTGTTGTTTTCAAGGGTTCGTCTTGCACTTTTCTGTGTTTGTTTTGCTCACCAATTTTAGCATTTTGTTTTTGGCTTATTATTGCACGTAGGTCAAATCGTTTTCACCAATCTCACGTCTGGTTTACTAAAAAGCGAACTCGAAATGCGACTCGAGACTCTGCGCAACGAAACGACAACTCAAAAGAAAATCAGGGCGTGCAACGCTTTTATACCACGAATCGCATATCGAGAAGCGAGTACAAAAACTAAATAAGTAAATTCCAAGTAAAACTCTGAGCCGAAGGCGGCCGAGAGTGAATTACATGAAGCAGGTGCCGGAGCAGGGGTCGGCACAGCGGCCGCGGGCTCAGAAAGCGATCAGCTGCGCTTTACGAAGCTCGAGCCCGAACAGAATCGTGTGCTTGGAATGCCGCATAGAAATCGAAAGCGTTATTAACAGTCAGCTATCGAGTACTTTAACCTGGCTCTATACCCGCCCACGCCCCTGCCCCTGCCATTGGCTAAAGAGAATTCCACAAGCAATCAGGTTATTAAAGTCACAACAAAATTCTTTCCGCTGACAAATTTATGCTGCCAACCCGCACACACGCATATGCAATGAGCTCTTAGAATGCTGCAGTCGCTGGGACAGGGTATTGGATGCGGAAGTTTTCTGTATTGCCTACACTCAGAAGTCAAACATTTCAATTATGTAAAACATTTGCCCGTGCAGGCCAATTAGCCAGTTGGCCACACAGAGACCAAACACAAAGAGCAGTTTAAAATATTTCGCCCGCTTTTAACTATTGACCATTTTCTTTCCTTTCTTTTTTTATTGCCGTATTTTTCGCAACTATCTAAATGCAGTCAAAAAACTGTTGGTCCACTGACCTAATCAATGATTGGCAATAGCAAACCAAACAGGTTGCTAGCTCAGCTCCAAAGAAATGGTAATATTGTCTATATAAATGTATACCCTGTGTCCAGACACAAGCGCTCAGTAGAATTGTATTGGTTTGGATTGTCAGAATACAACAGAGTCCCAACTTTTGGATTACATTTCGGTAAAGCATTTATTTGGGTATTTTATCTTCAAGTATTGCAATCATTGCATTTATGTAAAAGGACAGTTACGATCACAGGGTATTTGTCATTCGACTATAACATTGATATGTATATATTTTTGTGTGAAGCTGTTAATTAGCATACACAAAATATTTTATTTATGTGGCGTATACTTAATATGTGTGTCTGGTTTTGTGAGTATATAATCTAAATCAAGTGCTTTAATATTCTAATGAATTACCTAAGGAAAGGCAAAAATAGCTCAATTATTACGCAAACTCCTCAAACAAATACTTTGCTGGCAAATAGCCAAATATTTTGGTAAATCGATCAATTAGCACCGCATCGAAAGTCTGCGTCAGCACCGGACGCAGCACATCGAACAGGACGCGCCAATTGTTGTTGAAGAGCTCGTTGGCGCTGCGCTCCAGTTCCTGATTGCCACCGAATAGGTTTGTAAGGTTCACTCTAACCTTGTCGATGCGGGCAATGTCGGTCTTAATGGCGCTGACATTCATAAAGGTCTGGCCCTCTGCCACCTGTGGCCGCATTCGGAGCGCCATATAGAACTCCAGATTATCTGTAAAATTGGTCGATTTCAATTGGCTTTTGTTATGGTAATATTAAAATAAAAAACCGACCCATATAGGCACTTAACATGCCAGCGCTATTAAGATTAAGCAGCAGCACGTGACCCTTTAGTTTGTAATTGCTCGTTATGTTAATTTGCGACAGATGCACATGAAAGCCCAGGGTATATTGGCCGGAGTTAAATAACGTGCTGCAGACAATGTTTCTGAGTACATTTGCACACCAAATTAAACACAGGCTGCTTACGTGCTGTTCAGTATCTTTGCCTGGCTCAGACCGAATGTGCTCATGTTGCGCAGCTGCACACGCACATCCAGATTGGGTGGCACACGCTGGGCGATGCGTAATCTGCCCACCCGGAACGGGTCCAGGGAGCCCACGCCACGCAGCCCCGGCACGCCTGGGAATGAGGATAAATATCAATGTGGCTTATATAACAACTAATGATGTTAAGGAGTATTGAAAATTCAAATAAGTAATTAATGGTCATAACTCACCATCACGCCAATGTTGGAAAATGTTCTCTATTAGGGCGGGCAAACAGGTCGCACTCTGTGTGTCGTTTAAGCGACAAGGCTTGATAAAGTCAGCTGTAAAAGGATCAGCATTTACTTTAAAATACAATACATGCAACTGAAAATATACAAACGTGGGTCCTGCAGAAACTGCTGTGCTTGCACCACGGCAAGCCGCAGTGGCACCACAAGTAGCAACCACGAAACCACTATCATTTGGAGCTGCATTGCAACCGCTTCACTTGGCTGCTCGTCGTGGACTGGCCATCAACAAGCAAAGCATTCGGCAATGGCTATTAAACTTTTGATCGGACAACAACAGTTTGTGCATATGTTGTAAGTGTTGTTAGCGCGAGAGTTTATCAACCCGTCAACCACAGACCTTGGATCTGCGGGGCATAGAGCTGCATAGTGAATCAAAGGTGACGTTAATGAAACTGGTAACCAGTCGATTAAAATCGATCAGAAAATACCCTGGACCCCGGTCATGACTTTGCTGCCACCTGCCTCTAACAAATTATTTTTGTGATAAGAAAGTGAGTTTGACATCTATTAAAGTAGTCCCATATCAAATGCCTTTAAAAACCATAAAGTCTTTGCTTAATTAGAATAGAATATATTTAATTGGTGGTACAGCATTGAATTTAAGTTAAATTATTTATATTTTAAGCTGGTCAAACCCGTTTACTTTAAGCTAATTGAAATACACCAGCTGGCTTAGCAATTTTTTTTGTTTTTTGCTTTAAGGGTCAAGGTCGAGAAGTGGCGCGCAAATAATTGAATTAAAAGTGTCAAAGATGTCAAGGTCAACGGCGTAGCGAGCAGCTGGCAACAGAACACTGAGCAGAGCGCAACTTGGAGGTTCTTGTATAAAAAGCACCCTGTATGTGAATGACAAGTCTAATGCCGCAAAACTTGTTTACTGTTTACTTGAGTTAGCCAAAACTGTGAAATTAACAAAGAAAACAATATAATTTTAATATATATATATATATTTATATATATATTGCGCTTTCTGGATTTCTGCATTTAATTTGGAATATAAAATATAATGAGTGCACAACATACCGTCAGAACACTCGTCGCTTTCAAGCCAAGCTAACAGTTTTTAGATCTCAATTTAAAATGCAAATACAAAAATTTAATTCCTTGAGCCTTTTGGTGCTCTCCATGCTAGGAACTCTAGGCTCTGCCTCAAAATATTTGGCTGAAAAACGTAAGCAAAGAAATATATTATATTAATTACCTGTATATTAATTGCAATTTTTTCCTACATTTCAGCCAGTTTCCTAACGCCCTGCATCTTGGAGGATCCCAATTTCAACAGTTGCCTTGCAAGTAATCTGCAGAGCATGTTCGTACAGTGGAAGGATGGTGTGCCCGGCACGAATACAGTGGGTTCTTTTGATCCACTCTTCTTGAAGCGGGTCAAATTCACGCAGGACGCCAACAGCGCCATTGCCCTTAATGCGGATCTGCAGAATGTTTATGTCACTGGCGGCAGCCATTTGACAGTCAAGGAGGCCAAGTAATGTCCACAAGCGGACTCAAAAAATACTGTTCTACTAAAAAAAACTTTAATTTTGTTTTTTCAGTTACAATCCCTCCAAATATGTGGCCAAAGCCTTGGCCTATGTGCCAAAGTTGCGTTTTGAGTTCGACTACAAGGTGAAAGGTCATGTGTTGGCTCTAAATCTCAACGGTCACGGCAAGGGCTACTTCGAAGCTGGTAGGCAACCTGTTATATATACCACTGGATCATCCCAATCATTCCTGTCTTTGATTGCAGATAACGTTGTCATCGGGCTGGAAATGGCTATCAAAGCTCGCAACGCTCCCGAAGGCACTTTTGCCGATGTGCAGCGGGTAAAAGTGTTGTTCAGGGAAATCGGTAATTTCCACATCAAGCTGAATAATCTCTTTGGCGACAATGCAGAGCTCGACCACACAGCCCATACACTTTTTAACGAGAACTGGCGCCAGTTCTACGACGTTCTGCGACCGGCCGTCGAACAAACCTTTGAGGCGGTGGTCCTGGATCGTACCAAGAAGATATTTGCCTATGTGCCTGCCACCTACTTTGTCCACAATTTCCACTGATTACTGGAGAGGTATTAAATTACAAATTATAACTTTACCTGAATAAATATTTTAAATTAAATGTTGTTTTATCAACAAAATTGTCATTGCGAAGCCAAACACTGGATTTTGGTAAGACTTAAGTAACAGAAGTCCACTCTTGAGTAAAGCTTTTATCAGATAAATCATACAACCATTTTAAAAACCTCAGTGCAAGTTTTACGGAAAAATTTAAATAAATAAACAAACCAATTAAGTTATTATTCTTAAATGTGCTCGCTACTTACCGAATCTCGTGTGGTACTTGAAATCGCACCTGGTACCGGGCTCCCACCTTGTTTAGAACTAAATGCAATATTTAATTATTTAATATTATAAAACAAAAAAAATACGGTCTCAACCAGATTTATCTAGACTTGAAGCAGGTTTTAAACAACAACCAAAACAATTTTATAACTAAAGAAAGAAAGAAATATATTTATATAATATAATTTTACATATGACTATACTTGTTTTTAAAAACTGATTAAATATAAGTTTGAATTTCTATAGATACACCCCTTTAAACTGACTCGAACCTTGTTGTTGCTAACTTGTAGATCTTTAATAGACTCAAAACCGCTTGACATTAACAACTTAAGTTTAATTACATGCTCAAAGCTCAGCGGCGAGAACGTACCGCCCAGTCTATCAGTATAAGGCCCGTCACAACTGGATGTAATCAAATAGCTGCCAGTTGGATATACGTTTAGACACTCACCTGCCGTCGACATGAACGGCACGCATCTAAGTAGCCATCCGCTCGGCTTTTGCTGCGGTTTTGTGTTGGCAGTTTTTGTTCTCAATGGGGTCGCCGACAAGGTGGCCGCCGTTGAATATTACACGCAAAAGCGTAAGTTGGCCATAGATAAAACGCAATTGTACTCAGTTAATTAACCCGCATTAACTGTCTTTAATAGCATCGTTTTTGCCCTCATGTCGCATTTATGAGCCTGGCTTTACCAAATGCTCTACGCACAGCATTCAGAAACTACTTGATCAGCTGACCATTGGTATACCGGAGATTGTAGAGAGCTTTGGGCCATTCGATCCAATGCATGTAAGGGATATTATCTTCAAACAGGACAACAACGAAGTAGCCACCATCAGGGCGAATCTGACAGAGGTGATGGTCAAGGGTTTTGGGAGTACCAAAATTAAGGAGAGCCGGTGGGTAACTAACGATAAAAACTTAAATCTATATTCTTTTTTCATCAACATACTGACTATCATATTTGTGGCTATATTTTTAACAGCTGTGTAGTTTACGCATTGCACAATATTTCAATTGTAGATTTAATTTTAGTTACATATTACCAGGAGAAACTGAGAATAGATAACGCTATAAAACTAGCTTAAGATTTAATTATTAACAACTTATTAACCCGGACAACACCGGTTTAATCCAGCTATGTCTGTATTTGTGTATTTGCAGTGTCAGCAAGAAGGACTTTGGCTGGCAAACGAAAATCTTTTTACCCAAAATGCGCTTGGATGCCAAGTATCAGATGGATGGTCGCATTCTCTTAATACCACTCAGTGGCTCAGGCAATATTTATATAGAGATCGGTGCGTATTTGGCATATAAGCTAGAACAAAATTTCTTGGCAACTATATTTTTAACAGAGAATCTTGATATACTGCTGCTGACCAAGACGCTGCTGTACGAGAAGGGAGGATTTACTTTTGACAACGTGACTGCTGAATATGTCCCGTGTGCGCACTCACCTTGACAATCTGTTCAATGGACGCAGCAAGGAGGTGGAACGCAGTACGAATCAGTTTTTCAACGAAAACTGGCGCGAGTTCTATGAGGCATTGAAACCACTAATTATCGAAACAGTTGAGAACATATTCTATGAAATAATGTCGAAGGTGTTTCATCTTATACCTGCTAATTTCTTCGTTGAGGATATTCCCACACCGCAGCAACTGTACGGCAAAATGGTTCATGAATAATACAGTCGCGTCCCGATATATCGAAAACGCGGGATGGCAATTTTTACGAATTACACGGGAATGCCATTTATCAAGATTTCCATTTAGCGGGGTTTAAAAAAGAATTCGAATTAACGGTGCTTTTATATTTCAGATAATGTTTAGATATGTAACTTTATTGGAATTAAGCAAATCAATATAAGTACATTCATTTTGTACGTATTATATTAAAACGGAAAAATTCTAAATTTAAAAAACTTTTTTTTCGGATATTAACAATTACGTTCTTTTTAGCCAAAAATGTTTAAAAAAAAAACAAACAAAAATAAAGTACAGAAAATTTCAACGAGGGATCAGGAAAGGCGACAACCGATGATCAAAATGGTCTCAAACATGAAAATCAGTTCAGTTTTGGCAAAGTTATTGGAGTTTGAAGTCCGGGAGGACTACTTTATATGGATTGAGGAACTTTACATGTCTTTTTTTTTCTCAAATTTTGCATAATTTTTGACAAAAAAAATTGACCCCCTCAGAAAAACTTTTAAAGTTTTTTTTTTTTTTTTTTTTTTTTAACGTAACATAAATAAGTTTTTTTATTAAGGCATACGGGGAATACCAGGAACCCCTTAGTGACCTTTGCTGCTGTTCATTCAGCCCGCAATCGGGCGCTCCGGCTAGCCTTAGCGG